>APFE031444188.1:45547-87353 GCA_000404065.3 Pinus taeda
CATATTCTCCATGGATAGCTTGATATTATGGCACTTTCCAGAGCAATTTATTGTTCCTCCATTTGCAACCATCACTTGACACTCTGGTGCTGGATATAAGAAGCAATTCAATTCTTTTGCTACCTTACAGTGAATAAAATTGTGGGTACTTCCTGAATCAATCAACACTATTACCTTTTTCTTCTTGATTTGTCCTTCTATCTTGATGGTTTGAGGAGTGGTAATTCCTGCCAATGCATTACAAAATATTGTCGGATTCATTTGTTCTTCATCTAGGCTTTGTTCCTGGAGTATATCCTCTTCTTTTGACCTTTCTTTCTCCTTTTCTTCTTCCACTTCACAATCTATGTAGAATAATTTCTTCTCAGCACACTTATGAGCTTTAGTGTATTTACTATCACAACTGTAACAAAGCCCTTTTTCTCTCTTTTCTTCCAATTGTTGTGGTGTCAACCTTGTATTTGTGGAAGACTAGGGACAACACTTCCATCTTTATAGTTGTGAGTGGTATGCTTCTTGGTTGCCCTAATTTTGCTTTCCATTTTTCTTGCTAACCTGAATGCCTTCTCTAATGAATCAGGTTCCCAAAGGCGAACATCATGTTGGATATTATCCTTTAAAGACCCTATGAACACATCAATCCTATGCTCCTCTGGAATATCTTTTACCCTTATGTTCAATTTTGGAACTCCTCAATGTGCTCCATTATTGAACCCTTTTGTTTGAGACTTATCAATTGGCTAAAAAAAGTGTTGCTTTTTGTATCCTCATAATGTGCCATCAATTCTTCCGTAAAAATTGCCCAAGTGATAAATTGTCTACGATAGCAAAGCCATTGATACCATACAAACTGATTTGGTTCCAATTATAAAGTTGCAATAGTACCTTTTGTGTGTTTTGCACATTATTGAGATCGAAAAATTGCTCCATCTGTAATATCCATGTTGCGGGATCCTTGCCATCAAACTTCCTCATATCGATTTTTGGAACATGTTGAGTCTTCGATCCAACATTAGAGTCTATGGAATCATGATTAACATTTCTTTTGTTCTCATCATGAGTTTCCTTTAGTACCCTTTCACCCTTATTGACCATTTCTTGTATCAACTTATTCATATTTATCTTCAATTCTTCCATCTTATCATCCATGCCATCAATTTTAGCTTCTACGCCTTTCTTTAAACCATATATCTTAGCTTCTACATCTTTCCTTAAACCATCCATCTTAGATTCTGTTGCTTTTTGTGCAAGTGACACTTGTTGCACTTGTTCTTGTAATTTTGATATATCGTATAACATTTATTCTTCTTCTTCATGAGTCATGCTAGAGCTTCCAGGCTCCTTACTAGGTGTTTGCATTTTCTTTCCTCGGGGCATCAGTTACCAATAATAATGCTCTACTAGCCCTTTGAATTCCTTCAGAATAAATTTTCAAACCAATCTTAAGCAAAAATTTAAAAAAATCTATACACCTTTTTTTTCTTTGTAGGAGCTCGATATTGCCTCTGATGTATCTATGTACTTTCAGAACATCCAGTTCTGAAATTGCGACTTGTGGTAGCCCTCTGTGTCCTCTTTCCAGTGCCACCAGTCTGACCCCAATTGGATTCTCCAATGACGAGTTATGCCAAATCTCCCACAATGACCTGATTATAGACCTTTTCAGAAGAGCGAACTTGTATGAAGTGCCACGTGTCACTATTTGGACCTCTGGCTCTGAAAAATATCTAGAAGAAACTACAGTCCGTCCTCTTTCTGTACCTTTTGCGAAATTTCAATCCGATGCTCAAAGAGAAAGTTATGACGATTTTCCCTAGGTCACCTGTTTGGAATGTAATTCAGGAGTCTGCAAAAAGGCCAACTTCCTCAGAACATATCTCCGCAAATATAGCGCGAAAAGCTCTGAAATTCGAACCTGCGCTGCAGCGCGATGTCTTCTCAAATGGTTGTTTTTTTTTTTCTTTCTTTATTTCGGACTTCTGAAACGTCGCAGAAAAAAAGTTATAGCGAAAATGCCAAGATGACCTATTTGGAGTAGCGAAACCCTAGAACTTGGCTTTGATACCAAATGTTATGAAACCAGCTCAAGAAAAGATAGAAAAGATAGATCAACGGGTTAGAATTCAGCCTCTTCGAGGGGGCAACCTCCTTTACATTACATAAATGAACAATTCTTGGATGATACAAATGACAAAACCTCCTTTCTATATATAGGAGTCTAAGGAGTCACAATATAATCCAGCCGACCTAACAATTATAATATAAAGCCACAAAAATAATAATAGAGGGATTCTATGGGGCACAGTAATAACAATATGGGGGCAATAGGGGCACAAAAATATTAATAAGGGGTACAACTACCATAGTAATGGGGTAATCACTAGTATTATAGGGACCCAACAAAATAAGTCCCATTGAACTTATGGCTTTGAAGGATGGGCCATATTCACTATAGGGTCATCCCTACTCTTAGTCAATTGGTTCATGATATTCCTGATATGAAGTTAGGGCATGAAGGTGTGTGCAAGGAATGTTCTTGGGGAAGCATACTAGAAAGCCATTTCATCATAGTGAATCTAGATCTAAAGAAATATTAGATCTCATCCATTCTGATGTATGTGAGTCCATGTCTGACAAGACACTTGGAGGTCATCTCTACTATGTAACATTCATTGATGACCATTCGAGGAAGACATGGCTCTACTTACTCAAAACTAAAGATGAAGTATTTGATAAGTTCAAGGAGTTCGGGTCTGAGGTGGAAACCCTAACCAAGATGAAGATAAAGACTCTAAGGTCTGACAATGGTGAGGAATACACCTCTAAAGAGTTAATTGCATATTGTAAAGATGCAGGTATTAAGAGGGAGCTCATTGTACCCTACTATCTCGAATAAAATGGATTGGCCGAAAGCAAGAATAGGTCAATTGAAGAAGGCATTTGAACTATGCTCCTTGATCAAGATCTACAAAGTTCTTATGGGGTGAAGCAGTGATGACTGCCGTGTACGTTCAAAATAGAAGTCCTCATGAGAGTCTTGATAATACTACACCCGAATAAGTATTCACAGTAAAGAAGCCGAGTGTGGATCATTTCCGCATATTTGGAAGTCCAACATATGTCCATATTCCGAAAGACAAGCGAAAGAAGTTGGACTCGACAAGCATCAAGGGAATATTTGTTGGTTATAGTCTTTCCTCAAAGGCGTATAGAATTTACATAGAGGAAGGAAGATATATTGAAGTAAGCAGGGATGTCATATTTGATGAGAATCAAGCTTACAAGAAATCAAAGGATATTCCTATTGATTCTGATGACGTTGAAGGTCCCGTATTTGAAGAAGATGAAGTTCATGAGAACTCTACTGCAAATGATGAAGAAGAAGGACCAAGTGAACCTATTTAATCGATGGTTATCCCAACCACAAGGAAGAGACCAAATTGGTTGAAAGTTACATTAGAAAATGCTGAAGGACATGAAGTTGCGAAAGGATCCTCCAGGGAAAGTAAGAAACCGAAAAGGTATTATGGTTATGCTACATGTGACAAAGTTGATTGAAGCCGAACCATCGACATTCTAGGAAGCTGAGCATGAAGAGGGTTGGAAGAAAGTTGTGCATGAAGAATATCAGTCCATCATGAAGAATGGGGTTTGGGAAATTGTTCCTAGACCTAGTGACAAATTGGTTGTCACATCGAAGTGGATCTATAAGATCAAACATGTTGTTTGTGGAAGTATAGACAAGTACAAAGCAAGGTTCGTCGCAAGGGGTTTCTTTCAAAAGGAAGGCATTTACCATGAAGGAACATTTGCACCTATTAGAAGGTACACTAGCATTAGATCGTTGGTTTCATTGGTTGCTACAATGGGGTGGAATATCTATCAAATGGATGTTAAGTCTGCATTTCTAAATGGGACCATTGATGAGGAAGTGTACATTGAACAACTTGAAGGATTTGAAGTGAATAATAGGGACTCTCATGTTTGCAGACTCAAGAAGGCTCTATATGGTTTGAAGCCAACACCAAGGGCATGGTATGTAAGAATGGATGCATATCTTCTCAGGATTGGGTTCGTGAAGAGTACTGCTAATCCGAATCTATATATCAAGGTTATGAATAATGAGCCAGTCATTATTCTACTATATGTGGATGATCTATTCATCACTGGTGTAGAATGAAGGATTCAAGAATGCAAGAAGATGTTAGCAGCTGAATTTGAGATGAAGGATCTAGGACTGATGCATTACTACCTAGGTCTAGAAGTATGGCAGAGACTTGGAGAGATATATTTGGGGCAAGGAAAGTACATCATCAAGTTATTGAAGAAATTTGGGATGATGGATTCCAAGCCGATGGCTACTCCTACGATCACCAACCTCAAGAAGTTGAGGAGCTCCAACTCTAGTCTCGTGGATCCTACCTTATATCGTCAGCTCGTGGTTCCCTGATGTATCTGGTAAATACTAGGCCAAATATATGTTTTGCAGTGAGCATTCTTAGTCAGTTTCAATTGGAGCCTGGTCATGATCACTAGATAGCTGCGAAACATATATTGAGGTATCTTCGTGGCACTATACATCACTGCCTAAAGTATGATAGTAAGGAAGTCAAGCTAATTGGCTTCACAGACTGATTGGGGTGGCAGTGAGACCGATGGAAGGAGCACTACCAAAGGATGCTTTAGTTTGGGAGCTGCTATGATCTCCTGGATGAGCAGGAAGCAAGATCTCGTTGCATTGAGTAGTGCCGAGGCTGAATATGTGGTTGCATGTGAAGTAGGAAAAGAGGCTGTTTGGTTAAGGAAGCTTCTGACAGATTTGTTCGAGAAGTCTATGGGTCCTACTGTGATTAATTGTGATAATCAAAGTTGCATCAAGATGTTTGGAGATCTCGTGTTTCATTCGAGGACGAAACATATCAATAATAATTTCCACTTTATTAGGAACTTGGTGCAGGATGGGGTCGTGAAGTTAGAGTATGTTCTGATAGATGAATAGGTAGCAGACATACTGACAAAGGATCTTCCTAATAAGAAGTTTGAATATCTAAGGAACTTGCTGGGTTTGGTAGATATTGGTGATTGTATTGATGATAAAGAAATGGAAGAGATTTGTTGAGGCTTTGCGAGTGAAGCATTGCCTGGCGAGACATCAGGCTGACACTCAGTGTTGATGTCTAGAATCCTGGAATCGAAAAGGTGGTGTTGTTTATTGAGCTCTGTTTTGGATACACACCTGTATGTTTGGGTTGGTGGTTAGTAAGTAAGCCTGATAGTACCTAGAGGGCTGAAAGCTTGAGTCCACTTTAGTCCCACTTGGATAGATTGCCTTGGTTTGGAATATAGTCCATGGCATTGTGGTGCCTAAATTATCGAGTGACTGGTTGGATAGATTGCCCTAGTCAGGAATCTAGTCCATGGTATTGCGATGCCTAAAGGTTCTTCATGTTTTCATATAGTTTGAGATCTTCCATTGTATTTGTACATAATGAATACCATCCTAGTTAAGAGGGAGTGTTAGAAAAAGTAACTATGTTCAGTCTTCAATAATGTACTTGTCAAAAGAATAAAGAAAATAAAATCTATTATTGTAACAATGACTTATTAAAGCATGGGTTTCATGCTTGGGTCATCCTTATATTAGTCAAAGTCCCCATTGTGGACTCTTAGGATTAATATTGAGTTTATAGAGTCATTGTATATTCGAAGAGACCTTTCTTGGGCTTTCGAATCATGTAAAAAGGTTTTGTATCAACTCAAATATGAATTATGTGTCCTCCACATCATGTTGGCCTAAGGAAGATCAAGTCGGCCTAAGGACCCCCATTCGACCCACTAGAAGCCTATATATTGAAGGAGGTCGAAGTCATTTGAAGCACTCACTGTCAAGCAAGTTCGATATCTCAAGAAGAGCTAGAGAAGTGCGAAGTCTGTTGCTGGGAGGACAAAAGAAGTGTGAGTTTGGGGGAGTCTTTAGAGAAGAAGAAAATCGAATTTTTGGTGCCTCTCTCTTTGTTTCGTGGTCTGGATTGGGAGATCGAAGTCTCCTAACATTTCGTTGTTGCCGTAAGCTGCTGCCTAGTCGAAGTTGCTGGAAGGGGTCGAAGGTCTTGGAGGTTGACATGGTGTGGAGGGAAATTCTGGTCTTGGTCTAGGGTAAAGAGTCTCAAAGGATACTATTGAAAGGAAGAATTATCTTGATTGCGTTTTCCCCTCGAGGGGGTTTTGCCCTGGCATGTGCCTATATCTTATGTCTCTTGCTTTGTGATCTTCATATATGTATAATTGCTTGATGAAAGATAAGATAATAAAGAAGTAAAAGAAGCCAACACTCAAGTAATTATCAAGAAAGGAGAATCAAACCCTAATATAATGTCCTTGATTTTCCAACAATCCCAACCCCTTATGTGAGGGCCAACACCCTAATCCCATGCATACCATGCTTATCAAAGTAAAAGGGACTTAAAGAAAATATCCCAACTCCTATGAGCAATGATCTACACATCTTAAAAGGGGATTTAAATGAAATTAACGACAGCTTGCTTGGCAAACCAAATCAAAGCAAAGAAAAAGGCTAAGTAGAGAGTGGAAAAAATAGTGTCAAGGAAAGGATAACTCAAGTAATGCAAGCACTCCCTCCACAAATACATGCATGAATGATGGTTTTGCATAACCCATATATAATAAGACTATGAAACCTCTCATCCACAGACCATATCGTTTATCACTCACACCTATTCACTGAAGGGTCAACCTAGGAAGTGTTCGTCCCCCTAGGCTATGATCACCTAATGTGAGCATTTCATGATCCTACCATACTAAAATCAGTGTTATCAGATACAAACCGAAATCGGCCGTTACATACGAAGTAACCAAGAACCCTTCGAATGAAAATTTATTTAAAAAAACAATAATTTTTGGGTGGGGCAAAACTAGTATTCAACCCTACTAATGCTATGTAATTAATGGTAATGTTAAATTCTTAAGGTAAAAGGATGAAATTAAATTTTTAAACATTACCACTAATTATTTCAGGATGTTTGAGAGTGCTTCCAACCTCATTGGTTTGCATATGGATAAAGTAGAATTTTGGAGCCCACTCAAAATCAAATAGACATAACAGTGTTTAGCATTTTAGGATTGGGGGGATTGCAATGTTTCTGTTGGATTTTGTCATGTACAAGGGTATGGAACTAGCCTTTAATCAAGATAACCAAGACCTATTTTTGGAGGCAATTGAATTTCAAAATTCAAAAACCCTCAAAGGGGATTTTCCTTCCAATATCTTTGAATTTCAAATATTTGTCTCCCTCCAAAATAGGAATTTGGCTGCCTCTTATGTGCCCTTGAAAACTATATAAGGAGGCCTCATCTTATCACCTAAGTATGCAATCAATGAATATCATTTGATGTGATTTGAAATTTACTTCGGCCCCTGTGGAGTATTGCAACATCAGATGAGAGGGAAGATTTTGTATAAGGGTCAGGGATTCGTTGGCAGAGGGTTATTTTTGAGGCTCGGCCTCTTGTTTCTGTGGGTTCCAGACCAGCGAAAGGTTTTGTCTTGGTACAGGATTGCTACAAGGCCATTCGGCCTTCCTTCTGAAGTGGACTGAATACCATATAACTTGAGAAAGACCTCTATGCACTTCAGTGTTAAAGAAAGACTTTCCTTGATGGTATATGGCTTAGGGTCACCAGTTTTTAGGGCATCATTGGCCTTCTTTACAGGTGGATCATATTTGAAGAAGTGTTCTCACTCTTGTTTTCTTGGGCAAGTATGATTCTTATTCGACCTCATTCACAAAGCATAAGAGTTTTAATAACTTGATTGTTGGTTAAGACAATCGTATTGCTCCTCCACTCACCATGATAGATACACAATGCACATCACTAAAAAAATAGTAATACAGGGCAGAATAATGGAAGTTCCCAATCACTGCGCGAGTCCTGTGTGTAGCTTAGAGATCGAAGCTGTAGGCCCACATCGGTGTAGGATGAAGTTGAATCCCAATTGCTATTTTTATAGCATGAGAATAGATGATTCGTCCTCATAATCATCACAAGGTTCAGTCCAGTATGAGAAGCACAAACAACATTAGCATTTGATTTGGTGACGCTTTGGACACCAACAAACTGATTGTGTTGCTAGTGCAAACATGAACAAATCTTTTGGTTGCATACACTCCAACAAATTGCATTCTGCAATAGACCCGTTTTACTCACTCAACAAGCCACAACTGTCACACTACAACACTCAATTGAACACATAATTGAAATGCACCTATGAGCACATTTATACCCTCATATCTCTACGCCACTAGATTGGATTTCTACCATGACATTTGCTATACTCATGCAGTGAACTAGAACAGGTCTTCAATTCACCTAGTGTATAAAGCAAAAATAAAAGGAGATATGTGCATGCTTCTACAACAATAACATTGGTCCATGCCAACATATGCTTATCTCATGCTTTTTGCTCTGGTTGAAGCCAATATATACAATCCAGACATGTTAATTCAAATCTTTGCAACAACACCCAATTAAGACAAATCGACATCTAACAAAGTGTGTATTTCATAGGAATCAACCCAATTGGAACAAAAGGTCAATACACATTCAACTGTGCAATCAACGTTGGAGCAATAGCGAAGAACAACATGTGCAATTCAATCTATTACAAATCGAACACTAGAAGCCATTTCATGTGGCTTCTTTACAAGTTCAAGCTACAGATGCAGTTACACACAAATCAACATGATCACTTGTTTCTCATGGTTTCTCCTGAGTAGCTTGCTCTCCCCTTACTCAGATCGATCACCCCAGTGGAAAATCTATATCTCATTATTTTTCAGTAGTGGTGATGCCGAGAAGATCTGTCTTCCACCATTACAATCACAACACCCATCAATGTTGGTCTTCCACCATTACAATCACAACAAGCATCAATGTTGGTCTATCAACCATTTCATAGTAAATATCACTGCAGTGGATTTAAAAAGGATCAATCCCATCGCCTATATTTTGCTGCAACCACAACTTTAATCTTTGTGACCCACACGATTGATCAAACCACTCTCTGCTAGCCAGTAACTGATCATTATCAATCAATATCAAGTGAATCAATCCAATCACAATTTGTCCTAAGCACATCTGCTTTCAGTTGCCATGCTCAGCATTGTGACATGCACAATGGCCAGAGTGAACAGCCGATACCTATTGGTGCCACATTCAGATAGGTATCTCACTCAATGGTAGCACAAACTAATAAATGGACAACTCATATAACTCAGAGCACCATGGACAAACTGTAGCCCACACACTACCACAAAAACACCATAGCAATCACTCACATAAACAATCCACTCTTAACCACACTTATCCTACATCTATAAAGGATTAGCAATATGGAAATTTGAAAACTGTGATGATCATAGACCACTCTCAGGAAAGAGTTAGGCTCTCCATGTTGAACTAGGAGAGTGGAAATATCTCAATCAAACAGTCAACTTGGAGTGAAACTAGTTGGAGAGAATCTCTCATAGTTAGCTAGATGCACCAACCTTCTAAAGCATAAAAGAAGGCTATTCTTGTAGAGACACACTCTATGTGACACATTAACCAATAAACCATGGAAAATAGCAAACCATGTGATTCCAGGACCCTCTCATTTATTCGTTAGTATCACACACACACACACACTAGCTCATAATACAAGTAGGAACTGTACCATATTCCAACACTGGGTACTCTCCAGACAACATTATCAGGCAAGGAACTGTCCCCTTCATAGTGGTTGATGGCTCGGTTGAGGAGCCTTCTTCTCTCTCCCTTCTTTCTGCCCCAGCCTCTAGTAACAACATTCCTTGGCATCCTTTCAGCTTGTAATGGTTTTGTTTTGTTTGCTGCATTTGTTTTGCACTTCTTTTACCTTTGCACTTGGCTCTTTTTCTGCTTTTGATAAGAATAGCAAGAGGAGCCACCTTCACACTTCCACTATGAACGGATACTTGATGTGCTTTTGAGCCCCATTGACCTGCTTATTGTGGTCATTCTTTGGACATTAATAAAATGATCTTATCTTCTCTTCTCTATGCTGACTAATAGTTCTTGAACAATCTTTATTGATGTCTAAAGGTTCTATCCAAATTCTACTGTTGTGTGGTTGTCACTACTGAAGGGGGAGTTTGAATGAAGCAATCTAGTATGCTGTTCCTAATTAGAGTTGCTGCAACTTGAGAAGTGACTAACTATTCATTATCCTCTAGCAGTTGTTTATACACATGGGATATATTTGAGGTCACCCTATGAAGTAGTTTATTGGCTTCATGTGAGTCTTTCATGGAAAGACTAAAGCAGCAACAAAGCTGTAGTAATGTTCGATTCATGTCTTCCTAAATGGATTGTATCATTATGATAATTATATAAATATAGTGTAAAGACTGGAGCATTAATATCACAACCGTTAATGTCACCTGAATACTGAAATAAAGCTCGACATCTTCCTCCAGAATTTGCACTTCCAAAATTTGCATCGTGTTACCATACTTATCAGTTACCCATCATTGCAGATTTATTTTCAGTAGTATCTACAATTCCTTTTTAATCTGAAGCTAGTTTTGGGCTCTTATGAGCCTAACCATCATATTGTTTAGAACACTGTTTAGGAAAGCCCTTTTTCTATGTAGGCTTGGAGACATAATCAATCAACTATTATTGTGCTTGCCTTGCGTCTTCATACTTGTGCATTGTATATGTTAAAGCCTTAAACATCATTGTGGGTGATGTTTTGTCTATACTTGCATGCTAATATATACAAGCTAGACACAATAATTTTTCGGGTATATGTTAACCATGGTAGATGATGTTTATATGATCAATAGGAACTTAAGAAGCTAAGTGGAGAGCTGAATCATCTTGTAGTATGAGGCACTCATTGTCACTAAAAGGGAAACTCTTATGAAATGGTGGATTTTGTTTTGGAAGAATATCTTATAGCATATCGCGACTGTGTCCCCATTGGCTTAGGGCACATGAATCACTTCTCAGAGTATCTTTCTCTAGCTACAATTTAATGCATTATAAATGCTAGCTATATGGGAATTGTACCGAGCGGTCCCTTGTTTATCTTTGCCAGGTTGTGTTTTCATTTGCTCTCAGTTGGAGTTTTGTGTTCCAAATTTTTGGAATATTTTATTTCTCTGTGAAGTTTGCTCATGGTTTCCTTGTAAAAGTAAATGAGTACGTCTCTTTCAAATGTAATGTTCTTTCTGAATATTTCACGTTCCAGCATAATTTTTCTGGATGAATCTTTTTCTGAATATATGGTTCATATTCCACTGAATGTTTTAAAAGAACTTGGCTCTTTAAGTAACTTGTAAAGTTCCTAGAGATTGAAGCAGTTGGCAGATTACACCCACTGGTGAACATAATGTTGTTCTGCACACCTGCAGATTTCGAATTCAGTAAAAGGTTCTAAATTTCGTGCCAGCTCATATACTTACAATACTGATGAGGCTACAACTTCAGTTTATCATACTGTCACAGAGTAAGCTCCGAGCCTTCATGTAACTTGTTTCAGTAGTTAAAATGTATAGGTCAATACTTAGATGTAGGAATCCTTTTTGATTCTCTCAAGAATGGAAATTTCTTCTGATTCTCATTCTTTGAAGATTTTAGTATATTGCTAATAGCTTGCATATATGCAAACTCATCTTGAGAAAATCTTTTCGGACTATCACTATGTCAATATCATATATGGTTTATTTTTCTGATATATTGCCCGTCTGAAATCTGGAAGTTTAGTATCAAGTAAAAAATAAAAAATGTTAATTTCAAGTTCCAATGATATACTGTTATTTGGCCATATTCTTTGTTTATTACATTCATTTTTTTTTCTTCTATTAAATTAAAATTTTCCAGAACTAGGCTGAGCCTAGGCCAGGGCCAGCCCTAATGTTATATGGAAGAAACGATCTGCCCACCAGTGGGATGCTATCACCAGGATTGTGCGAAGCTCGGTCGAGCTTGGACGCCCCTTGGGGATAGTTTTAATTCCCCCAAAGGTGGCTCCCATCCTCAACCCCTCCCCATGAGATTTGAACCAGTGACGTGATGGGGACTAAACCCCACACAAACCAATTGGCCATATTCTATGTTTATTACTGTCATTTCAATCTGCTGCTTCCTGCCTTACATATATAGCGATCATTGTGTCTTATTGTTTCCGAGGGACAGTAAAAGTTCCATATGCTGATAGAATGGGAATGTGGCCTACTTGGATCCTGTGATTCATGTCTTATTGTCTTTGTAATTGTTGCTTGACATTCTTCATTGTTCTGTATTCTGCTATAGGATATCTTCATTGGGATTGATGTTTCTTTGTTCCTGAATATTTACTAAGTATGGATTAATATATCAAGGATCTACTGTTCAATATGAAGCCCACTGCAATTCTGTTATTTTGAGCTCATTCCAAACATATGCAGTTGCTTCTAGTATCCTATGACATCAGCTGAATTCATGCAATGATTTATATTCTGTTAGATCTTGTTATTTTTTGCATGCTCATTGATTGCGCTACCCTGCAAGATCCACATGATGTCAGGTGTTTGATTACTGGATAGTGCTGTACCTTACGCTCTTCCTCTCATACATGATGATGTTGCTTCTTTGATGAGGATCATGACCCATGGTGATCATTGGTTTTTTCTATAATGGCTCATTATACTATAAGTTGTTGTCTCCTACTAGGTTCTATTCCATAATTTACCTCTAGATAAATGTGTTACCTTATGAGTTGAGTTGTACCACTAGTGACTTAGGTAGGTGTTTCATATGGTTCCCTCAATTTTCCATGGTTATTTTTCACACCCCTTCATTTCATCAACATTTTCATCATTTTCCCTTTCATGATTTACTTTAGCATGTGCCTAAGTAGAGCACCTCTATAAGGGAATACAATTTCTTAATTTCCTGCAATCTAATCAAACATTCATAGGTGAGATTTGGCTTGTTGTAACAACACTTCTCACCTTCCCCATTTGTTTAAGTTAAGCATTCTTGACTTGTTTATTGACTCCCATTTGTGCAATTTGGATAAGTACTAGTCTTGGTCCTCCATCTTTTTATTTTCAGTTCTATAACTTCATTTTTCTAAAGCTAACTCTTCATATCACCACTCTTCATATCACCTTGGGCCTCCATTGCCTAGCTTTAGTGATATCCTAGGGATACCCCCTTAGTGCTGGAGAAGAGATAGCCTAAAGTGAGAGAGGGAGCTACCATGGAGATTATCAGAAGCCCATCTAAGCAACCTTTAGGCTTGCATTGCTTTGGGATTTTTGTAGCTTAAGTCCAAGATTTCATTTTAACAGTGGGGATGATATGCAATGCCTTCTCTATGTGGCCTTTGATCGACATTAAGTGGGGGGAATAACTCTTGTGATGTAATGCTTTCTATCCATGGCCCCTTGTTTAGATGAAGGAGAGATGTTGAAATTAAGGAGGTAATCTTCACATTTGGCCACGATTGACATTATTTGTAATCTTGTATTATATTACTAGGTTTGGTTATAGCTGACATAGTCAACTTAATGTAGGCTCATGAACCCTCCTTATTTAGTTGTGTACAATGTTACTTGGGAGCGGGGAGTGGGAGTGAAAATGGGAGCGGGAGCGACCATTTTCAGAAGCTCCCGGTTTGGGAGCGAATCCTGGAGCGATTTAAATATATATATATATATATATAATATTTTATATTTTTTAATTTTTGATACATATATGTCAACAAAAACATGTAGAAGGATGAATTAGATATAAAAACATAAAAGAACATGGATTGATCATTGAACCATATCACATCAATCATCTAGATTCTAGATTCTAGAAATTATAATCTTCATCAACCATGTCCACAAGTTAGTAAAATACATATTACAACTGCAACATAATGAGTCTCGTGAATCATGATTCATCAAATTCAATCTTAAAGTTTCAACTTCAAGCTTTCAAAATTGAAAATTCAATATATAACATTTATCATCATTAATCACCAAAGTTGTACTTGTAAGCTAAGTTTAACAGTTAACCATTACAAGAAGTAATATCTTAGATATTTCTAAGTCCTAACTTCTAACTGTTAACATGAAATGAAATGTTATCTAATGGAACATGAATAATGAAATGAAATGAAACAACTTTAGTCTTTCATGAAGCATCATATTCATAATTCACAATCATTACCAATGAGTTATAATTGCCAACTTCAAACTTCAAATTTTCATTGTCACAGTCATATATTGTTTACAAAAAATATCATTATTATATGAAAGAGTCAAGAGTCAAGAACTCAAGACTCAACAATTATGAAAACTAATAGAAACTAGAAAAGACAAGTAAACTGTAAATCTACATGTGGCCCTTGCCACCAGAGTCTCCAGGAGTATAAGCAGGTCGTGGTGGTCTTCTAGGAGTCTCCCGCACAGACTGACGACCAAAACTAGAACCTCCACGTGAGGGTGTAGATGGAGGTGGCGACAACAAAGGAACAAGACTCAGAACTTGAGCACTGCTACTGGATGGTGGAGGTGGAGGTGGCATGGCTGCTGCAGCTGCTTCATCTTCATCCCTTACAAGTTCCTCTCCCAGTTCTTCAAGATGTACAATGCCATCCTCCAAATTGTCATCCTCTCGGTGATTGTTCCAAATTTTATATGTGGGATCCTCATAAGCCCGATCACAGTAATGACTCAACAACCTCAAGTTGTAGTGCACATAAACCAAGCTTTCTGCTCGGTTTTCATTGAGTCTGTTTCTTTTCACATTATGTATGTAGCTGTAGGTGCTCCAACACCTCTCTGCAGAAGAAGTATTTACAACCTGTGAAAGAACTTTTTTTGCCAATTTTGGCAAAAGTCCCTGGCCGCCATATGTTTCCCACCATGTGAGAGAATGAAGTCTATCTTTGTCGTCCATTGCATGGAAGTTACCATACAAACCAGTGCCACTGAAGTATTTGCCTATTTCACGGCGCACAGCTGCACATTCCTCCCTGTCAGGTATCAACTTTTCCAATGCTTGCAAATATCCACTAGTTACCTCTGCATCTAAATGAGGTTTGGTCCTAATCCCACCCCCTTGTGCAGGTTGGCCCAATCAAGATGTAGAGTAGTATTTTGGCGTAAGGATATACGCCAAGCAATGTAGTGGATGATTAAGTTTATTCCACCGTACACACACAAAATCGTGAATCATTTAGTACAAGTTGGGATCTCTGTTATGAACAATATCTTTTATTTGCCCCAACATGGTATCCATCTGCTCATACACCTCGCCAATTACTGGTTTGTCTGTATCTGTAAACCGAATCATGTGATAAATGGGCTTGGTGAAATCCAACACTTGCCTCACACTTGTCCAAAACTGACCATCAAGAGCGGCCTCCTCCACCAGTTCAAAACCTTGCCTGTTAGCTGCATTTGTAGCCCTTTCCTTTAATACCTGCCAATGTGGACTTGATACCATGCTAGCCAATGACTCTCTTACCTTTAAAAGGCGCCTGAAGGTGAGGTAATAGCTACCAAATCTGGTCCTCACAATCTTCAACAACTCCAATCTCGAGTGATTGCGGAAAAGGCCATGTGTATTGCTATGATTTGTAATAAATTTTATCATTTGTTTGCCTTTCTTGTACAAATCACCAATCCATTGGTATTGTGCATTTTTGTTCTTGACAACATCATGCATCAGAAGGTTCAATGTGTGATCCAAACATCCAGACCAAAATATGTTGGGGTATTTATCCTCAATAATTGCTCCCGCTGCCTTACAATTAGGAGCATTATCAGTGATGACATTGTATGGCCCAATACGGTCAATTGTCTCAAGTAATGCTTCTGCAATGTTGATGCTGGTCCTGAACTTGTCTGAGTAATCATGTGCAGTTAGAAAGATGGCACCACTAACAGACACAACAAGAACACTTATCAATGGCTTGCCTTTTACATTTGTCCATCCATCAGATACAATGGACACCCCATGGTCAGTCCAAGAACTTGTCATTCTATTCAAAGAATGTGATATTTTTGCTTTTTCATGATCAAGTCCAACGGTTCTTGCCTTGTCATACCCAGGGCTCTTGTATACTTTAGGGGCATCATTTATGGCAGAAACCATTTCGTGCCAATAAGGTGAGCGAAGAACATTGAATGGTATCCCACATGCATAGAGAAACCTGTAAACCTTTGAATTCACATCATTCCTACACCCCTCATCAAGGAAATCTGATATGATTCTACGCCTTAAACCTGATGACCCTGTGCCTCCATATCCACTGCCTTGGGAGGATGCTGAAGGAGTTCTTTGTGATTGTGAGCTTGGTTCAAAGAAAAGTTGATACCTGATCACAGTTGAAAACTTGTCTTGACAGTGTAGGTCTATCTATTTGAGATTTGTTACTTCTTTGTCAAAATCCATACGACTTGTCTTCAATAGCAATTTGCACCAACGACCCTTCTTCAACAACAATTTGTGCATTCATTGCAGTAACAAGAGCGACAACATCCCTAGATCGTTTACCTTGTCTCTTTGTAAATTTACATT
Organism: Pinus taeda; assembly: GCA_000404065.3. NCBI lineage: Eukaryota > Viridiplantae > Streptophyta > Pinopsida > Pinales > Pinaceae > Pinus > Pinus taeda. The sequence goes on from APFE031444188.1 coordinate 62,153, forward strand.
TACATTGCTCTTGCATATGATTTTTCAATGAACAAAGTAAAATTCTTATCACAAATGTAGACTTGAAAGGAGAGCCTCTGTATATGTATCCAACTCTAATTGAACGCAAACACACGTAAGGAATTTCTTGGAGCTACATTTTGTGAAACCCACATGTCATGTTCCAGGATTAATTTGAAATCAGTGTAACCGGTACACAACTTGTTGTAGCTACGAATAACCTCCGTGAAATTATTTAAGAGTTTGCAGTGGTTAGTTGATTCGCTAGGAGCATGTTCAACACCAACAATAATATTCGTTGTTGTTTGATGGTCACGGGCCATTTTAAACGTTACAAAAGATAAATTCTCATAGTGCTTGACTCCAGTAATGGTAGGGGTGCCCTCCGAATCAAGGGCATCTGGTATGCAGTTTTGGTATACAGTTCCAGCCCACGACTATCGTTGATACTCTTGAAATTGCCTACAAAACCGCCGACCTTGGAAATGGGTGCACTAAGCTGGAGCAAGTAGTCCTAGATGTTGCCTTTGTCTCTGTGAATCGTTGACAACTCCAAATTCTTTTCTTGGGCACGAGTTGTAATGCTTCTGCTATTCTCCTTAGTCTGTGTGTTCCTTTTGTCAGTGCATCAGACCCCTATCTCGATGACCTCCAAAGACTCTTGCGAGAAATAAACAATCCAAACTTCAAGCAATTTGGTGAGATATCGTGTAATTTCACTTCAAATTTGTGGATTTTGAAACCATAGTAGGCAGTTTGTGGCCTCAATAGATTAGTAATATTTTTGGGTAAGGGCAAAATCCTATTGTGCGGAATCCCATCTCGCTTTTTTCTGTTGCAGAATGCTCGACGGGTAGAGTTTGTTATAGTTTGTGAAAATCTGGTTTCTAGATCTCGGATTGAGTTTATTTAAGGGTTGGAGGTTAATATGAAAACGACCAAGGGCTAGATGGGTTCTTTGATGGCGAGTAGATCTGTAGGGATGAGTATAGCTAGATCTTTGTTTGCCTAACTGGTAAAAATTGCAAGACTCCATTTCCATTGCTCTTGTAGCTTTCAAACTTGTTTCTGTGAATTTTACCACTGTTTGCGTATCCAGGGGTCCGTTGCTACCTTCATTGATAACATTGGGGATTTTGTTGCGATTTTGTTAGCATCTATAGACATAAATCGAGCTGCGCATTTACTGGTCTCAAGGGAACTGAGATTGATTGATCATGGAGCAAATATTGTTTCCAGAGCGATTAGCTTTCAATTTGTCTGGCACTCCTTTTTCTGAGACCATTAGAATGTATAGGTTGTGTTGTAGCTGCTACAACCACCCTCCAAAATTTTGCCCATGCAATTTTGGAGCCTCCCTTCTATCCACAGGAGCTCATCATTCATTGTCGTCAAGTATTCATGCTATGTTAAGACTTATCATTTCATGTAGTGCTTGTGATGTCTTGTTTTGATCCCATTTGAACTTTTCAAACATAAGCCATCTTCTGCCTTGACCTTGCAACATTGTCGGTCATACATTCAGAAATTGCGTGATCTTGGAAGGCAGGCCAGCCTTAAGGATTTGAATTGCGCAATCCAGAGATGTAGGCCAACCTTGAGCTCAGAATTTGCGCAAAAGCTTCCCCTGTCCTAAGAAACTGCGCAATTCACTGAGCCAAGGAGTTGCTTAGTCCTCTGGTTGGGAATTGCACAATCCTTCTTAGCAGTGTGAATGGCTAGTTTCTCATAAAAGCAAAAAAAGCAAAAAAGAAAAAAGCGGATAAAGCAATCCCTAGAAAATAGGGAGTGGATAATTAGTTTCATGAAGAGTAGCACAAGTTTCTATTTTTGACTTTTCGACAAGTGTCACTTTTTCCTTGATTTTAGGCATGCGCATCATATATCCTAGCTCGCCTAGATCTATATAATAGACGCCCCTAGAGCTCATTTTCACATTTGATCTTGGAGCTCTAGTTTTCCCCAAGGAGATCAAGGAGCCTTCGGTGGAGTTTGCGACGCTTTTCTGGGTGAGTTTTGCTTTTGTCGTCTTTTGCTGTGTTTTCTGTCACTTTTTGTCGTTTCACTTCTGTGAGTGTTGTGTTGCTTATTTCTTTTCATAGTTGCTGGCGTTTTAACTTATATTAGCATGTACAAGTGTTGGTTCGGTCTGTCGTTCGCTTTTTACAAGTGTCACATCAACCTCTTGTTTTTTGCCCACTGGTGGTTGCCGTTTTGGCGACTCCTTATGCATGTTTGTTTTCCCTTTTGCATGCTGTTTTTTTGCACTTGATTCTCACTGATCTATCTTTCCTTAGTCAGATCTACACTCTTACTTGCACTATCACTAAGATCTGCCACTTTCCCATCTCCTTCCCAGGCAGATTTGCCCTTTACTTGGCCATCAATTGCCATGTTCAATTGTGCATTTCGCAACTCTAAGGCTCAAGCCTGGTGCTTGGCCTTTGAGACTGCGTAATGCACAGTCCCTGGCTTGCCCAACTGTGCATTGCGTAGTTCCAGGGCTCAAGCCTCGCCCTTGCCCATGGAGACTATGTAACACGCAGTCTCTTACTTAGTCTACCTAGTCTATGATTGCACATTGTGCAATCCCAAGCCTCAAGCCTCCCCCTTGACTGCTGAGACTGCACAATGCGTAGTTCATGAGGCCAGTCTCTTCCCTTAGCTAAGGAACTGTGCAGTTTCTCTCTCAGTCTTGTGGTTGTTGCTTTGATCTTGCTTTTTGAGTCAGTTTGCTTGAGCTAACTTATGTCTGCCATGAGTGCATTTCTCTCTTATAGGTATTGCAGTTTTTGAGCACCTCTCTTGATCAATTACTGTCACCATGGCTCCCAAGAGATCTATCTCAAAGGACACTACAGAAAGTAGCACTGGAGAGGCAGTTGAGAGTACCCCAGTGAACTTGCCAGTTTTCTCAGACACTCAGATGTTCATAGAGAAAGAGTCAGACATCACATAGTAGAAGGTGAATGGAATATTCTTAGCAAAAAGCTTCAAAGCAGATCTTGAAGACCGACAGGTGTACATCAATGTCCAAAGATTAGGATTACAGAAGATTGCATGCAGGTACCCGGTCTTTCCATGTGCAGACATGGTTAGCTGGATATTGTCACATACAAATAGCAAGACCATGACTCTGAGTAGTGCTAGCGGACAAAGGCTTGCCTCTTTTATGGCACATGATTACCACCTTATGTGTCATTTACTGATGCTAGAATCATGAATGGATTCCTAATTTTACACAATCACCAGCTACCTGAGCACAAAGGATGTCATCAAAGGTTGGGTGAAAGAGCCTTCAAAATTCTGCCAGACACCCAACAACACTTACAAGGCCAAATCTCTCAAGAAGGCCTATTGGTATTTGATAGTCTTATGTTGTCGAATTTATGGTTAGAGCAATACTGAGACACTCCCAGAAGGTTGGGCATTCTTGCTTACTTAGGTTGTGAACGAAGGAAAACTGTTCAACTAGCCGAATTTGTTGGCTCAACAGTTGAGAATTCATGTCACAAATGCTAAGAACCCTCCCAAGGGTAATCAAGCTAGATTCTACATGTCTGCCTACTTGCTGGATGCGATATGTGCTCATAATTCATTTCCTGGCATGAATTGGACCTGGTCCCCAAGAGAAATTGCCGTGCACATTTATTCCAAGCTGCTTTCCTAGTGCAACTTCAGGGGAGTAATGGAAAAGTTGACTAATCACTTCCTCATTCCGTTGTACAAGTTGAACTTTGAGGAAGACCCACCTTGCATGTCTCGTGAGGCAATGGAAGCAGTGTTAGAACTGACATATTGGTTTGCTTCCCTGGATTACCTCTGAGTATTTGGCGGTTAAAATTCTCCACACCTTCTACCGAGGTATGCCACTGACAAGTTGTTCATACAAGAAGTTGCTTACCATATTTCCACAGGGTTATCAAGAGTTTTGCACAGGAAGAAGAAAGCACCTTGGCCCGCTCTTCCTTTGCAAATCGGGTTGTATGAGATCAACAATCTAAAGGTTGCTGAGGCCGAAGGCAAGGAGATAGAGAAATTTGCGTTCAGTCTTTTGGAATTCAATCCGTATGATCCCAGGAATGTTTGCAAAGAACACTGTGCGAAGAATCATTTCCAATGGCCAAGCGAGACTTTTTACAGGCCCAAGGGGGAAGAGATGAAGAATTGTTACAATGCCTCCAAGCCTGCGAACCAGTCTGCTTCGCAAGAACTTTACTCTAGAGGCAGAACCAACAACGAGGCGCAACCCAATGCGTGAAAAGGGAAAGAGGAAGGTTGCGCATTGCTTAGCGGAAGAGAAAAGTCGCAAGATGAAAGCAGATCCAATCATCCTAAAAGCGGCCATAAAAACATAAAAGAGGAGGAAACAGAGGAAGCAGGAAGAAGAAATGAAGCAGAAGGAAGAACAAGAGCAGAAAAGATTGGAAGAAGAAAGGACGAAACAACAAGAAGAAGAAAGGTGGAAAATAGAAGAAGAAGAGGCAGCACGAAAACAAGCAGAGGAACAAGAGTAGAATCGACTACTAGAAGAGGACAACAAACAGTTGCAAGAGAAGGAACTTGCTCAAGAAATTGAAGAACTGATTGTAATTCAAGACATGGAGGTGGAACCAGAGCTGTTAAACCAAGATGTTGGCCTTGTGTCGAGCACTCAACCAGTCACCATTCAATCTCCCCCTCCTCGGACAACAGAGCAAGCTCCAAGCGAAGAAGAGGGAATTGTTCCTTTTGATGATGGTTCGGTCATGGATATGTATAATCTAACTTATGATGAGCTTCAGAAGAAGACTGTACAAGTGAGAAAGAAACATTTTCTGGACGAGCACACATCTCTTGCATTCATCAGAGAAAGGGTGATTGTGACAGATACCAGGAGACATCCCGAAGCCATTGCTGCAACCAACTTGGCCTTTGCAGGTGCTTCCAAGTCAAACATGGAGTATCTCATGGTCGAGAATAGACAAATGGCAAAGAACCTATAGGCAACAAGGCAAGAAGTGGAACAACTCCGAGCAGAGGTCCATAAAGCAGCTTCCACATAGGCATGTCTTGAAGAACTTAAGGCAACCATACTTGGAGAAGTATTGGCATTAGGAGAGACCATGCAGAGCCTTTATGAGGAGCTTGTCATCGTGCATAAAGTAGTTGTCTGCTTGCACGACATGTAGCAAAAGTGCAAAGATAATGCTAAGAACCTCAAGATAGTTCTCACAGTTATCGCTGCCGTGCATGAGTGGTCAATGCAACACACATGCACCGTCTGAATTGGTGAAGAAAACAAGGCAACAATCAAAGTTGGAGAAAGCATGAGTTCGGATGATAATCTAGAGTAACAAACAACTTGCCTCATTTATCGCCAACATTCAGGCATCATATGCATGGTTATACAATAGTGTGGATTTCATGGCGAAACGACACAAGATCCTTCAGTTGGCTCACTCACTGAGGCCAAACGCAGGAATCAGGTCAGGTAGGAGGTTGAGGAATACTTGGATCAGCTCAGGTAGATCACCTCCAAGGAATATTTGGAGGTGAACGAGAGGAATATGCAAAAGTACATTGGTGGTCCTGTCTAGATCAACACTATGTTACTCTTGCTTAAGAAAGAAATTTAGACCGGTTCCAAATCAGTATACCCAGATGCAATGGAGGCTAGAGTCTGCTTCCAACCTGATCCCATTGCACAATTTGGGGAAGACATCGCACAGTACAAAGCTTGGCACCACTATGTGACTGAGAAACTACAAGTGGAGGTGGCTGAGTTGGAGTTTCCCCAAACTCAAGCTTAACATGTTTTGTCTTATTAGGCTGTCTAGTTGACTCTACCCAATTTTGTCTTATATGGGTATGAATGATATTGTAATATTCTTTTGTAATTAATTGTAAGTGAAATTCCAAGTGTCAACTGTGGAATGTGAAGAGTCATTTTGTAATGAAGTTCAAAGGTCACGGCTGAGGGAAGTCAAATACTCATGAGGGAAGTCAAAGAGTCACAAAGGGAGATGAATAGTCACCCCTTTTGTTATAAATATACCCTCATTGGTCATGTAAAGGGCTTTTGGCTTAGGATTAGAAGTTTGGGAGTTTTGTTGAGAGCCTTGGCTTCTCCATAGCATAGAGGGAGTATATTTCTTTGGAGGAGCAGATGTTGGCTTCATGTTCCACTATTGGAACTAGCAGTTTGTCAATTGTATATGTATGCTTGGAACTTTCACTTTAATAAAGCTCAGAGTCAACACGTTTTCATGCATATGTTGTGAATGTAGCAGGACTATTCTTGTTATGTTTGCAATATATGTTATTTTATTTACACTAACGCTTATGAACTATTTCGTTTGCATTAGTATGAATCTTGTTGAATGCGTGCTATTATTTATTTCCATCATGGTTAACTTGTGAACTATTTTGCAGGTTAACTTATGATCTCTTTTATGTTTGTGTGTTCCTTTCAAGGTGCGTACTATTACAGGCTTCTAAGGGCCTCACTCAGTTTCCCTTCGTCGTGTTGGAACCTTTCATGCATTGCACTTGACCCTCCGCAGAGCTATACACTTGTTTCACCAAAGTGACAAATACATCATTCTATGTGTTATTGCAGCCAAGGCATAACACTAAAACCCACCATTTCGGCAACCAGGCTGTACTCCAGATGAGACTCCTATACCAAACGGTGTGAGGTCTAATTGGGACTTCATATCGGGGAGATCCCTTGAATGTTGGTGGGTCCAACACCATCAACATTTCTAGCGCTAGAAGGAGGGCCAGATGACAAGGTGATCCTGTGAAGTTTGTTTGAACTTTCCTTCTCTTTTTATTGACTTCTTCCCATATCTTAACCCCAACATGTTTTTCGAGAACTGCAAATCCGAAAGTGCCCACGGGGATAATCAATGGCTTGTCAAATCTAAAGTTTGATGCCAAGGGTGGAACAAACAATTCTTGAGCACACTGCTCACTTTGTTGAATTTTGCACTCATCACGATATTCATTGTGAGGATACTGCTTGCAGGTTGTTCGTTCTCACGTTTGAAGCGCGTGTTAAGGAATGGTGTTACACATTGACAACCGCTTCTATTTACTCTTTCGAACATCTTGTCAAGGAGCTGTACCTTGCCTTTGATAGGTATGATTATAAATCGGTTTATAAGAAAATGATGCGACTTAGAAAAGCACTTGATGAATCTCTTAACGATTTTCACGATCACTTTATTCATTTCTATTATGAGTTTTCTGAAGATGATGTTGATTGGAATTTTATGAAAGATAAGATCAAATTTCTTGTTCATATTTCGATGAATCCAACATAATATGAATCTTTCAAAAGTCTCCCAACATACACTGCTTATGGAGCTCTTAAATCTGCGATGAAGGGAGTCTTCGTTCCAAGTGACTCTTCGTCTTATTCTCATCAAACAACTCCATTTATGCAAGTTGAGGTTGGAGAACTTGAGAATTCATCCGATGATCTGTCACCATCTTCTCCCACCTCGGATGTTCAGAATTCAAACACAAGTTCGGACTGTGAATTTGATGTTTATGATGATGTTCTGTCTCCTCGTCCTCCATCCGTTGGTTCCTTTGGTCCTCTTGATTGTGAGTTGTTTGACCCACTTGTTTCAATCGTTTCTTCTGATGTTTACGAGGATCACATTCAGGATGGAGTTAGTGTTGACCATCAAACTTGCGATATCATTTATAGTGACTATGCGTGGGATTCTATTTCTGCACAAGAATTTGCGATGAAAGTTGATGTTTCTTCTTTTTCCCCTCTCCCTCATTATCCTGACATCTTCCACGTTTCTTTCATACCTGTTGCATCTTTAGAAGAATGAGTTGCTAGCAATGTTAATTCAGATCACATTCAGGACTTGTGGAATGTCAATTTTACATCTGAATGCGGAGAGAAAAAGTCTTCTCTTCTCGATCTCTCCCATGCATCATCCGATCATTGCAAAGAGACAAAGAGTGAAATTCCTCGTTTTTAATCTCCTTTCTATGATTCATCAGGTCATGAGGATGACCTTGTTTCTGACGATGGAATCTCTGATCATAATAGTCACGATTTTTTCGTTGATTCATCCAATATCGACTTTGTGTTTTTATTTTTTATTTTTTATTTTTTTATTATTTTAAGCCATCAGTTTTTGATGATCTACCTTCTGATGTCTTGGAGTTACCATAAGCTGTTGAGGCACTTCAACCCGTGCTAATGGTTATATTAGGTTCTTGCAGTCTTGATGCTAGCCCCAATCATGATTAGGATAACATGTCATCTTGCAGGTATCCTTATCTGTTGATTGTGTAGATTGAAAATCAATATATTTCACAATTTTCACATCATTTGTTTTACATGAACCTATCGTTCAGTCATTGGAGGAGTCATACCTGGCAAGCTCCTTTGCGAAACATAAGTTTTCTACTTTCTTTATGTTCGCCAAGTTTCAAAGTTCGGAAAACGTGTTTGCATGTTACCTTGTTGCAATGTGTATAAACACAATCATGCATTTGCAAAATGTTTCGCACATGCTTTCTTGATGTATTTTTCTGCCTGCATTTTCAATCTTCAAATGTTGCAGCATGTCACGATTTATCTTTCTTGTCTACTGTTATTCTTGAACATCTTTCTTGCTGTTGATGCCCTCGCTTTTTCAAGTTAGGTAATGCTTTGGTGGTTACATTGGAAGTTTCATTTTACGTGAGCCTGGCCTTTTCTCGGTTAGTGTAGGTGTAGGGGTAGTTTTGTTTTTTTCTTTGTTTTGATCTGCGTTCCACCCTGCCCTTTTCTTTCCTCCCATTGCAAATAACTTCCAAATGAGATCGTTGTTGGTTTCAAAGCAAGCATGGTGAAGTTCAAGAGGACATTGCGCTATTGTCAATGCTTGGTTATCTGTTTATTCCCTCTCTTTGCATGGATCTTGCATCTTTTAGTCGATGATACCCTGATGGAAAATACGTTCTTTCTTGGAGAAAACCATAGTGGAATCACGATGCTTGAATCTATGACTAGTACCACCTACTCTAATCGGTTTTTATAACTATTTGGTTTTGCATTGTCAACTAAGTCGAGAAGAGTAAGGAGGGGAGGAAACTTTAACAAGTGCACTATATTTTAGAGGTGCAAAAATATCCTTCTCTGAAGGGACAACCTCCTCTGCTCTCAAAAAGTCGGGATCCATCTTCCGCCCCATGAAATCAGTAAGTCCCTATACACAGTTCTATGAACAAAATAAGGAAAAATAAATGAAGGGTGAAAGAAGAGAAAGACTTCCTGCGCAGGGAGGTGAAACAAGCAACTTCGTCGGGGTACTGTCTAGGCTCACTAGCAGTGGAGCAATGTTTGTGTCCCTGAAGGGACTCCGTTGGGGTATTTCCCAGGCCTATTAGTAGCGGAGCAACACCAAAGATGAAAACCAAGACTCTGATAATCCTTTTCCACTTGTGTATCTATATACTCCTCATCCCCAATCGAAACAACTGAGTTTGACTTGTCTTTATTAGTGTGCCGTTGATGAAGAGAATGGTAGGTAGTATATCTTTAACTCGAGCTAAGTAAAGAAGCAACAATGATCAATGAAATGAACAATACTTCCTGAAGAGTTAGACCTATTTTACATGAGTTAAGACCCATATAGAGAGCTAGAGTTCTACTAGTGTGTCGCCAAGTGTTGTAGTTGCTACAACCACCGTCCAATATTTTGCCCATGCTTTGATTTTGGAGCCTTCCTTTTGTCCACAAGAGCTCATCATTCATTGTCGTCAGGTATTCATGCTATGTTAAGACTTATATTTCATGTAGTTCTTGTGATGTCTTGTTTTGATCCCAATCTGATCTTTTCAAACAAAAGTGATCTTCTGCCTTGACCTTGCAGTGTTGCTAGCCTTGAGGATTTGAATTGCGCAATACAGAGAGGCTGACCAACCTTGAGCTCAGAAACTGTGCAATCCTGAGAGGCAGGCCAACCTTGAGCTCAGGAATTGTGCAAAAGCTTCCCTTGCCCTCAAAAACTGCGCAATTCATTGAGACAAGGAGTTGCCCAGTCCCTGTGGTTGGGAATTGTGCAATCCTTCTTGGCAGTGTGAATGGCCAATTTCTCAGAAAAGCAATAAAAATGCGGAAAAAGCAATCCCTATAAAATAGGGAGTGGATAATTAGTTTCCTGAAGAGTGGCACAAGTTTATATTTTTGACTTTCCGCCAAGTGTCGCTTTTTCCTCGATTTTAGGCATGGGCGTCATAATCCCTACCTCGCCTAGATCTATATAATAGATGCCCCTAGAGTTCAATTTCACATTTGATCTTGGAGCTCTAGCTTTCCCCAAGGAGATGAAGGAGCCTTCAGTGGAGTTTGCGACGCTTTTTCAGGTGAGTTTTGCTTTTGTTGCTTTTTCTATCGCTTTTTTTCGTTTTGTTTCTGTGAGTGTTGTTTTGCTTGTTTCTTTTAATGGTTGTTGGCGTTTTAACTTATAATAGCTTGTACAAGTGTTGGTTCGGTTCGTTGTTCGCTTTTTACAAGTGTCACATCAACTTCTTTTTTTTGCCCACTTGTGGTTGTCGTGTTGACGACTCCTTATGCATGTTTGTTTTCCATTTTGTATGTTGATCTTCTGCACTTGATTCTCACTGATCTATCTTTCCTTAGTCAGATCTTCACTCTTACTTGCACTATCACTCACATCTACCACTTTCTCATCCCCTTCCGGGGCAAATTTGCCCTTTACTTGGCTAGCAGTTGCCATGTTCAACTGCGCATTTCGACACTCCAAGGCTCAAGCCTTGTGCTTGGCCTTTCCCAACTACGCATTGTGTAGTTCTAGGGCTCAAGCCTCACCCTTGGCCACTGAGACTGCACAATGCACAATCTCTCCCTCAATTTGCCCAGGTTGAGACTAAGCACTGCGTAGTCTCAAGTCTCAATCCTCCCCCTTGACTGCTGAGACCGTGCAATGCGCAGTTCATGAGGCCGGTCTCTTCCCTCATCTCAGGAATTGCGCAATTTTTCCTCTCAGTGTTGTGGTTGTTGCCTTGATCTTGCTTTGTGAGTCAGTTTGCTTGAGCTAACTTATGTCTGCGATGAGTGCATTTCTCTCTTATAGGTACCGTAGTTTTTAAGCACCTCCCTTGATCAGTTACTATCACCATGGCTCCCAAGAGATCTGTCTCAAATGACACTACAAAAGCAACACCAGAGAGGCAGTTGAGAGTCCCCAAGTGAACTTGCCAGTTTTCTCAGACACTTAGCTGTTCGTAGAGAAAGAGTCAGACATCACATGGCAAAAGGTGAATGAAGTATTCTCAGTAGAAACCTTCAAAGTAGATTTTGAAGACCGACACGTGTACATCAATGTCCAAAGATCAGGTTTACACAAGATTGCATGCAGGTACCTGGTCTTTCCATGTGCAAACATTGTTAGTTGGACATTGTCACATACATATAGTAAGACCATGATTCTCAGCAGTGCTAGCGGACAAAGGTTTGCCTCTTTTATGGCACATTATTACCACCTTATGTATCATTTACCGATGCCAGAATCATGCATGGATTCCCACTTTTACGCAGTCACCAGTTACCTGAGCATAATGGATGTTGTCAAAGGCTGGGCAAAAGAGCCTTCACAATTTCGCCAAACACCCAACAATGTTTACAAGGCCAAATCTCTCAGGAATGCCTATCAGTATTTGATAGTCTTATGTTGTCGGATTTATGGTTAGTGCGATACTAAGACCTTCCCAGAAGGCTGGGCATTCTTGCTTAATCTGGGTGTGAATGAAAGAAAACCATTCAACCGGTCAGATTTGTTAGTTCAATAGTTGAAAATTCAAATGACAAATGCTAAGAACCCTCCCAAGGGTAATCAAGCTAGATTCTACATGTTTGCCTACTTTTTGGATGCGATATGTGCTCAAAATTCATTTTCTGGCATGAATTGGACCTAGTCACCAAGAGAAATTGCTGTGCACATTTACTGCGAGCTGCTTTGCAAGTGCAACTTCAGGGGAGTGATGGAAAAGTTGATTGATCACTTCCTCATTCCATTGTACAAGTTGATCTTTGAGGAAGACCCACCTTGCATGCCCCATGAGGCAATGGAAGTAGTGTTAGAATTGGAAGATTGGTTTGCCTCACCAGATGGCACCTACCTCCGAGTATTTGGTGGTCAGAAATCTCCACATCTTCTACCGAGGTATACCATCGACAAGTTGGTCATACAAGAAGTTGCTTACCATCTTTCCACAGGGTTATCAAGAGTTTTGCACAGGAAGAAGAAAGCACCTTGCCTGCTCTTCCTTTGCAAATCGGGTTGTACGAGATCAAGAATATAAAGGTTGTTGAGGCTGAAGGCAAGGAGATAGAGAAATTCGAATTGGGTCGTTTGAACTTCAATTCGTATGATCCTAGCAATGTTTGCAAAGAACACTATGCAAAGATTCATTTCCAATGGACAAGCGGGACATTTTACAGGCTTGAGGAGGAAGAGATGAAGAATTGTTACAATGCCTCCAAATCTCGTGAACTAGTCAGCCTCGCAGGAACATGATAGGTTACTCCTCAGTAGGAAGTCACTTCAGAGGCAGAACCAACAACAAGGTGCAACCCAATGCGCGAAAAGGGCAAGAGGAAGGTTGCACATAGACTAGCGGAAGAGCAGAGTTGTAAGATGAAAGCAGATCCAATCATCCTAAAAGTGGCCATAGCAGCAGAGAAGAGGAGGAAATGGAGGAAGCATGAAGAAGAAATGAAGCAAAAGGAAGAACAAGAGCAGAAAAGATTGGAAGAAGAAAAGTGGAAACAAGAAGAAGAAGAAAGACGAAGAAGAGAGAAAGAAGAAGCAACATGGAAACAAGTAGAGGAACAAAAGAAAAACCGACTACTAGAAGAGGAGAGCAAACAGTTGTAGGAGAAGGAACTTGCTCAAGAAATTGAGGAACTAATTGTAATTCAAGACATGGAGGTGGAACCAGAGCCGTTAAACCAAGATGTTGACCTTATACTGTGCACTTAGTCGATCACCATTCAGTCTCCCCCTCCTCCGACAACAGAGCAAGCTCCAAGCGAAGAAGAGGAAATTACTCCTCTTGATGATGGCTCAGTCATGGATACGTGCAATCTAACTTATGATGAGCTTCAAAAGAAGATTGTACAAGAGAGAAAGAAACATTTTTCGGATGAGCACACATCTCCTGCATTCATCAGATAAAGGGTGATTATGACGAATACTAGGGGAAATCCCGAAGCCATTGCTACAGCCAACTTGACCTTCATAGGTGCTTCCAAGTCAAACACGGAGTATCTCATGGTCTAGAATAGACAAATGGCAAAGAACCTACAGGCTGCAAGGCAAGAAGCGGAACAACTCCGAGCAAAGGTCTAGAAAGCATCTTCAGCACAGGCATGTCTCGAAGAACTTAAGGCAACCATACTTGGAGAAGTATTGGGATTAGGAGAGACCATGCAGAGCCTTTACGAGGAGCTTGTCACCATTCCTAAAGCAATTGTCCGCTTGCATGACATGCAACAGTGCAAAGATAATGCTAAGAACCTCAAGGCTGTTCACACAACCATCACTGTTGTGCATGAGTGGTCAATGCAACACAAAGGGGCACCATCTGAATTAGCGAAGAAAACAATGCAGCAGGCAAAGTTGGAGAAAGCACAAGTTCGGATGATCATCTAGAGTAACAAACAACTTGCATCATTCATTGCCAAAATTCAGGCCTCATATGCACGATTATACAATAGCGTGGATTTCATGACGAAAGCACACAAGATCCCTTCAGTGGGCTCACTCACTGAGGCCAATCGTAGGAATCAGGTCACACAGGAGGTTGAGGAATACTTGGATTAGTTGAGGTAGATCACCACCAAGGAAGATCTGGAGGTGAATAAGAGTAATATGCAGAATTACATTGGTGGCCCTGTCCAGATCAACACTATGTTGCTCCTTCTTAAAAAGGAAATTCAGACCAGAGCCAAATCAGTATACCTAGATGCAGTGGAGGCTAGAGTCTGCTTCCATCCTGTTCTATCACACAGTTTGGATAAGTCATCACACAGTACAAAGCTTGGCACCACTATGTGACTGAGAAACTACAAGTGGAGGTGGCTGAGCGGGAGTTTCCCCAAACTCAAGCTTGACATGTTTTGTCTTATTAGGCTATCTAGTTGACTCTACCCAATTTTGTCTTATATGGGTAAGAGCAATATTGTAATATTCTTTTGTAATTAATTGTAAGTGAAATTGCAAGTGTCAATTGTGGAATGTGAAAAGTCATTTTGTAATGAAGTTTAAAGGTCATGCCTGAAGGAAGTCAAATAGTCATGAGAGAAGTCAAAGAGTCACAAAGGGAGATGAATAGTAACCCCTTTTGTTATAAATATACCCTCATTAGTCATGTAAAGGGATTTTGGCTTAGGATCAAAAGTTTGGGAGTTTTGTTGAAAGCCTTGGCTTCTTCGTAGTAGAGAGGGAGTATCTTTCTTTGGAGGAGAAGGTGTTGGCTTCATGTTCCACTATTGGGACTCGCGTTCGTCAATTGTATATGTATGCTTGGAACTTTCACTTTAATGAAGCTCAGAGCCAACACGTTTTCATTCATATTTTGTGAATATAATAGGACTATTCTTGTTATGTTTGCAATATATGTTATTTCATTTGCGCTAACAGTTTGAACTATTTCGTTTGCATTAGTACGAATCTTGTTGAATGCATGTTGTTATATAGTTCCATCATGGTTAACTTGTGAACTAGTTTGTAGGCTAACTTATGATCTCTTTTATGCTCATGTGTTCCTTTCAAGTTGCGTACTATTACAGGCTTCTAAGGGGCTCATTCACTTTCCGTTCATTGTGTTAGAACCTTTCATGCATTGCACTTGACCCTCCGTAGAGCTATATGCTTGTTTCACCAAAGTCACGAATACATCATTTTATGCATTATTGCAGCCAAGGCATAACACTAAAACCCACCATTTCGGCAACGGGCCGTACTCCAGATGAAACTCCTATACCAAACGGTGTGAGGTCTAATTGAGACTTCATATCAGGGAGATCCCTTGAATGTTTGCAGGTCCAACATTGTGAATAGGTTGTTGGATATCCTTTCTCAAAAAAGGTTGGTGTCCAAAACCTCACAGATTATTAATAGTGAATTCACTGTTGCCATATAATAGGAATATTAATTCTCATTTTATTGAACGCTTGCCTGCGAAAAGTTTATTCGAGAAGGAGTAAAGGAGACATTATTTTCTTGGCCATTTACCATTTAAATGAGTAGGAGCACTAGTGCATCAACACATTTAATCTTGAAGAACAATTCAAGTAAAAAATAATAGGAACTTACAAATAGGTTTCTTGTAAGTTTATTTTTATTTTTGAAATTGAGTTGAATTAACACCCTTTATTTCTTGACTTTGAGTTGTCGAGAAAATGGTTCGAATTGGTGAAGTATTAGAGTTGCTGAAATCTCTGATACACCCTACAGTACATGATACAGTAAAAATCAACAATGCCATTCTTGCTGATATTAAAATCTGTCTATGAGATGCGCACAAGAAAATTGAGTTTCTCCAACTTGAGTCATAGCTACAAGAGAAGAGTCATCATTCTGAACCGGTTTTTGTTCAGAACAATTTTTTTTTTTTGAAGTTGACTCCCATTAACAACCATAAATTGATCAAATCAGTAAGTTTGGTGTTGATTCCCATCAAGTGCCCATTTCAGACTCATATTTGTATGAAGATGCAAAGGTTCAACTTGCACTTCTCAAGCCCATCATTAGACTTTGGGAAGAACTTGGCAACAACATGCACATAACTAGTCTTAAATATGACAAGGATGCTTCCTTTCACATTTCGGACTATTCTAGAATCTAAACCCATTCAGTTTCATAGTGCTGGGTTTCTCCAGGACAGTTCATCCTCACCTGCTCAACATCCTTCTCCTCTTCCGCAACCACAACAAATTTGTAGATGCCAACATTGTGATTGGGTTGGCCATGTAAAAGATCAATATTTTGATCTTCACCCTTGTAAGCATTGTGGAAAACACGCTCATCATTCAGACAAATGCTCTAGACATAAAATTCATGTAAGAATAAAGATTCACCTTGGATGGACCGCTTCTTAGTAATGGTCTTTAACAACCAATAAGATATTTTGGTCATACTTCATAATTCATTCTCAAGTATTGACACATCTTCCAGTGTATATTTCTTCATCTTCTCACCTTGTATTTGATAGGGGGGAATTGATGATCAACTACTTGCTTCAAAGATTTATCACGTGAGCTTGAGCCACAACCTGAACTAGAGCTACCTACTAAAGCTTAGAGCCAGAGTCAGCCATAGCCAAATTTAGAGTTGTAGCTAGAAACAGATTCATGCGCCATGAGCTTGTTTTTGGTTGCTGACCTGCCTTAAACCACCACAGGAACAAGACTTCGATTTTTGTTACGTTAGTTTGTGTTCATCTTCAAACCATCATCAGGGAGCACATCCACTTCACAAAAGACTTCAACTTCTAGCTAGATTTAGAATTGTTTCAGAACTGCTTCGAGCTTTAGTTCCAGAGTTGGTGGTTAACCTTAAACCACTACTGGTAGGGACCCCTAGTTCTTCTACCTCATTTGGTTTGTGGTCTTCCTTAAACCACCTTTTTAGAGAGCACATCTAGCCATTTGCTGCCATGCACTTTTGTATTTCAGCTCTCGTCTTGGACTCATATACAGCCCTTCGGCTTAAGGGGGGAAATGTTGGATGCCTAATCTGTGGAGGAATTCCAACAGTTATTGGAAGTCTAAGTGACCTCTTGGAAGATGAAAATCAAGGGTCATAATTACATGTGTTAATATGTACATCTTGTTAATAGAATTTATTCCACAAGTTATCTTAATCTTTTCTATTTTTCTTCTATGTCTTTAACAAATTTAAATAATCAAAATAACCCAAACCCTGAGGCAAAATTCTCAGATCTCAGAAACATAAACATCAAAACCTTATATCCTACCAAAATGAAAGCTGGGGTCACATTATTCATAAATCTTATATCCTACCAAAATGAATAGAAAAGGGCCTTCTTAGCCTGATATTAGGGTCTTATCTTTTTGTACTCAATTTTTTCCATGGGTGCATGGATTCATATGATGGAAGGGAAACAACTGTTGGAGGAGTTGGTACATCAACAAGGCAATCAATTGATGAAACAATATTTCCACTCGTACTAACTGGGCTCATGAGGTTTTGATGTTTATGTTTCCGAGTAAGGTTCTAAGCACTTGGTGGAAGTAGCTACTATATGATTATTGGTGGGAGCTATAAGTTGAGAAGGGGAGGCTATGATTTGCTGATATAATAACTATAATCTAGAGATAGAGATAGTTTTTGTAGAACTCTAATTTTCAATAAATACATTCAATATATTTATCAGTTGTAGAGCAATTGGTTTATGCGAGATTTAAAAGAAGGAAAAAAAATACAAACTTAAATTCAAAGAACTTGAACTCATAAACTAATAAATTTTCTAAACATGCTTGTTAAGGATTATTATTTATTTACCTTTTGAACTAATTGTAATATGATAAAAATATTTCAAAATGCTGGCCTAGCTTTGCATTTCACAACTATACAAAACTACCTAGACATAACGTTATTTACAAAAAATTGTCAAATCCATAATATACATAATTTCTAAAGAAAAGTGACACGCATGAAATCAAAATGAATTAAATAAATTCACATCTAAAAAGATCATCCTTTATGGTGCAAGAGAAGACTATGTAGCCATAGAAGAAGATGGTTGGTAAATCCAAGTAGCAAAAAGATGCATCATAAAGGCTAATTCAATTTGTAGTCACTTCTCTTTGAACAACAAGAATAGAATTCATTAGTGCCCAATTCACCAATGCTATTTATAGCTTCAATAGATAAATAAGACATGCATACATGAGCTCCCTAAAGGTATTATGATTGTGTTACACGAAAAAATATATGAATTCTTTTCTTGAATTGGGATGGTAGAGGGAAAGAAGCTAAACATTTTTTTATTATTATTATAAAATTTGAGCATTCTTTTTTATGGTGGAAAAATCTCAATATTTTTTTTAATCGTGGAAAAATCTAAACATTTTTTGTTCTTTGTAAAGGAAAAATGCTTAATAATTGTTATAGATTTCCGGAATAACACTCTATAATGTATGTGATCCGTCCGATGGGAATTCCATCCATCATCAAGGACCAAAGAGAGCCTTGAGAGTAAATGAGTGTTGGAGTGCCCTTTTATAGGAAAATTTTTGGATTATGTATTCTTTGGATTAACAATCACGAGTTAGAAATAATATTTGACCAACTTTACTTTTTGAAAAAAAAATATAATATTTGACCATCTGCTTTATGAAAATTAGTAAAATAATGATTAAGATTTATTAATTCTAGAAAAATATTTTTACCAAAGTTGATAGAGAAATGAACTAGTAGAAATAGGAATTAGATAAGTCTTTGGTTGATTGAAACAATTGCTTGAGGGTTTTCTGGGGTTTAAATACGATTTTTATGCTTTTCTTAGCCAAAATCCTGGCAGTAAGATTAGTGGTTCCTTTAATGTAAGGGAGGGTGACTTGGTTACAAGAAGGAGACAGGTCTGAATTTCTGGGTTTAGGGTGAGCAACAGACTGGAGAGCTTTAGAGATCTGAGCAGAGGAATAGCCATTGGCTTTGAAAGCCTTGACTAGATGGGATTTTTTATCTGAAAGAAACTAGGGAACAACGATTTTTAAAGCTCTGGAGAAAAGGGTTTTGAGAACACCAGACTTTTGGGATGGGTGGTGATGAGAAAGGGGGTGGAGATAACGGTCAATATGAGTCTTTTTTCTATACATTACACAATGCTATGCTGGAAGTCTATAACAATATGAATCATTATGGAAGTCTCCAATCACTCATGATTAATAATTACAAATTTTATAAAAATAACTAGAAGTACAACATTTATAGAAATTTTCCTCATCCTTCAAATGAAAAAATATAACATAATTGATATATAATTTTCATTTCAATATTGACAAGTAATTTTTAATATTTATTTTCGTTTGTATGGAAAATAATTTTCTACCCTTCTGACAGGTTAAAAACCTTTGGATGGCAATGACTACTTCAATTTTGATCCCTGGTGGCTACCTTTTACCATACTTCCGTGTCTAGTTTGGCCCACGTGTGGCTGCACTTTTACCCTTAGACCATTCGATGTTCGCACGAGAATGTTGGCGGTTGCATTAAGAGAATATATAGCCCATGATAAATGTGCTACGATCACCTTTCAAGCTCACGAGTTGACTAAACATGGGCGACGACGCTTTTGGAAATAAATGAATGTTATGGTTTACCACTATGAGCTTGTAGCTCGGTTAATACCCCCATGTGCGGCCTGGGAAAATTTCTCGGCTCACCCAATGTGTTACAACTCCCCTGATTAAATTGGTGATTTGTATCAAGGAGCCAACGACTACCATAACCACTCAACGTACACCTTGACTTTGCTTTGCATTGTAAATAAAGGTGAATTGTCTTTATATGGAGAGGCAAGTTATTGGGTTTGGACCATGCAGGGCCCAACATTCAACTTTAATTGAGACACTGTCCACTTTATTTTACCCCTCATATATGCCTTTTTTGACCCTACGTTTGGCATTGGTGTGTGACATTTTGCTTTAGAAGGGATGCATCAAAGTTAAGAGTGCAACACCCTCCAAAATTTTGTCACTTATTTGGTAAGCTGATGATCTCAAGCTCCCCTTTTCGATATTAAGAGTTATTCACGCTTTTATCTTTACATAGTATGTGTCATCTTTGGGGATGGGGATTATTGATTGTTATGCAAAGGGAAGTTTGTTTTGCTTCAAGGGGAAATTTTCCTAGCCTCCCTTAGCATTCAAAACTGCGTAGTGTTTTCCTCCAGTGTTCTTCCCTCAGCTGGAACTCACTGTCTCAAGAAACAACGCATTTTTGTCCCTCAGCTACCCAGCCTGCCTTGCATCTTGAAACTGCGCAGATGTGTCCTCCCAAGACCTCATCCTGCAGCAGTGCCTTGCATCCTGAAACTGCGCAATTTTGTCCCTCAGCTGCTCAATCTGCCTTGCATCCTGAAACAACGCAGATGTGTCCTCCTAGGGCCTCATTCCACAATAGTCATTGCGCACTGAAACTGCGCAGATGTGTCTCTCAGTGATCACAAGAAGGATGACATGCTAGAGGACTCTTAAGGAGCTAAGGAAGAAGATAAGGAGACCAAGGAACCCAAGATATGATAAAGATCAGGACCGCATGAAGACTCCATCTGATGCACAACCCTTGGAGGGTAGATATGAAAAACAAAGCACATCTTTTGAAATACACCGCTTAGTGTAGCTTGAAGGACTACTTATCATTGTCATATCATATTGTCTTCAATGACGTGCATAGTTGAAAGCATTGAAAGTCATTCCATGTGTTTCCTCTACGTGTCTTGCTCCCTTTTGCATGCTTAACCAACTGTTGTCTTTTGGCATGTTGATTGCTTTTCCATGCTTGCAATCTTGTTCTGGTGATTTCTAAGGTTTGTCTTTGTGTGTTTGGGTTGTCTTAGCTATGTGAACACTCATTGCAATCACACACAAAGTTGTAAGCACTGTCACACAAGTGTTGTCACGGTCGTCCAAAGGTTTATCCCAAGTGTCACACTTGTTGCGTTCAGCTCTAGACAATGCCCCAAAGGGTCATGCTTTGTTATGTTGTCACGGCGGTCAGTGTTGTCATGTTTTTGAAGCACACTAAGTGTTTGGCCACAATGTCGAGTCATCACAAGTTCACTTGCCTCTCACACTTAGCCATTTTCCTGAAAATCTCTCGATGGAACAACTTCACTTCCTTGGATCCCGACTGATCTGCACTGCGCAATCTCAGCCTTCAGTGGTGCTACTTTGCTGTCTGGAACTACGCAGTGCTTGAGTTTGTCCTTCCGGTCAGTTGCACTACGCAATCCTAGAGGTGATCAGCTTGTCTTCCTTCCCAAAACTGCGCGGAAACTGCCTCATTGCCTATCTGAACTACGCACTTCGCAAGAATACTCATCGAGCCTCTTTCCTGCTTGCTGGAACCCCACATTGCGTAGAGACACAAGCTTGCATTGCTCCTAGAAATTGCGCAAAGATGTCCTCCCAGTGACTTCCCTCAGCCGAGACTCACTGCTCTCTGTACAGTCTCAGTGACCAGTCCCCCTTCCTTGTCACTTGGAACTGCACAGTGTGCAGTTACTGGGTCCTCTTCCCAGGTTTTGGATTTGATGTCGTCCCGCCATGAGTGAATTGTAGGAATAGGTACACTGATAAATCATGGAGAGACGACGAACGGGATGGAGAAGGAGCGCACATGCTGGAAGACTTACTTGTAGCTGGACAGACGAACGAAGCACATCAAGTAGCAAGCAAAAGGAACACATGCATGGAACCATCTTACAAGACCAAGATCGTTGAAGATCCCGCAACATCAAGCCATGCAAAGGAGAAGACAAAGCACACCCGAGAGCACATCTATCACTTAGCAGCACAACAGCTTGACATCGCCACCACAGCCAGCCAGTACATCTCAGCAGTGTCATGTCATGTTGTGTCATGAGTTGTCGAGGCCACATCATCACTGTGGGCCATATCTGTTGTAACTGAATGTAATGTAAAGTGAAAGTCCAATGGACGCACACATGAAGTTGAAAAGTTATGTCAGTTGAAAAGGCATAGGAAGTTTAAAGGTCACAAGGATAGTCCAAGAGTCACAAGGGTTAAGCATCACCCTTGGTTATATATACCCCTCCCATTGTATGAGCAAGGACTTTTCACCTTGGCTCCTCCCACATATCCTTGAGAGAAGACAGTCAGTTCTTTGAGGAGTGATGAGTGGCTCCAATGTCCCACTACTAGGACTAGTGATGTATGGTGTACAGATGTGTCTTGGGACTTTTGCTTAATTTAGAAGCCTGTTAAAACCAACATGTTTTCATGCATGTTTTGTAGATGTTTGTAAGACTATTCTTTTGGCATTTGTAATGCATGTTTGTTTCACCTGCACTAAGATAGTTGAACTACTTCGGTTGTTTTAGTACTTACATTGCTGTGAATGTCTTGTATTTGGTTATCACCGCTGTCTCATCCATGTGGACTACTCCGTGGGATACTAGACATACCACCTTTGTGTATTGGTTATCACCACTGTCACATCCTTGTGGACTACTCCACGGGATTCTCGACAGACCATTTTTGTTTTCGGTTTTAATGACTGTCACATTCGTGTGGACTACTCTGCTGGGTGGTGTACGTGTTGTCACCTTCACTTTGGTTTTAACGACTGTTGCATCCGCTGTGGACTATTCCGCTGGGTGCTGGAAAGACCTTTCTGGTTCGCGTGTGTCTCTTCTTGGGTGGTACTATTACCTCTCAATTAGAGGCTCACTTTAGTCTTCCCCTTTGCAGTAAGAGAACCTAGACACAAGTTACATTACGCACTCACCAAGCACACTTACCTTGCTATTTGAAGATACCCGCGTAACTCTCTCATGTGCTGACAGCCAGAGCCAAGGCAAATCTCTAAGTATATGGCAACTGGTCCTTTATATCGGATGAGACTCCTACACCAAACGGTGTGAGGTGTAGTTGGGACTTCATATCGGGGAGATCCCCTTGGTTGACGAATTTTCAACACCTTCAATAGAGAGCTAATTTTCATGCTTGATATACGCCTTGACCATTTCAACTGCACTTTATCACCTTTTTACTTACGTAATTCATGCCAATGTACCCCCTTTAGAGCTGAATTTTTCTTTAAATAACCTCTTTCGACCAAATCTCAATGTGGCATGTCAAGTAGGCATCATCACGATCATTTTGAGTGACTGTTGACATTTGGTCCTAGAGCACTGTGCATTCAGATAGGTGCATTTCCCCATAATGGAATGTCATGACCTGTGCAAATACCATGTGGAAGATCTGAAGAATGCTATACCATAGCCAAGCAAATGCGTACATCCTCTATAACACATGACCATATGGGAAAGACAAGTGCGCCCAAGAAGAGTTGGATTGTTCCTACATAGTGTGATCACCTCTACAAAAACCGATGGCTCTTGCAAACCATGTGTCCAAATAGATCCACCTCAAATCCTCCAATCCTATCCAAGATGAAAGGAAGTGAGAATGGTAAACTAAAGTGACTAGGCATGGCCAACCATTATAGGTCTAGGATACCATAATACATAGTCAACCATAGGTCTGCAGGGCTCAAAACGTGCAAATCCTTGGTCTTACACTGTTTTCAATCTGAAACATGCATATAGGTACCTCCTAGGTGTTGAAAGTGTAATAGGTTCAGTCTTCATAATGACATGTGTCATCATGATTTTATGTAATTGATGTAAAGAAAAAAATAAAATTACGTTTATAATACTTGAGTCATGGGTTTCATGCTCAAGGAATTTTATTTCTAGTTGAAGCTCCCATTGAGAGCTATCAGGTTTGGTCATCAAGTCATAAAGTCTATTGAGTCAATGTCTTGTAATGAAGACCCATTTGGGCATGTTATACATTGTAAAAGGAAAATTATTTAAGTCACTATCCCTCCAAGATCATGTCACAAACCCTACTTGAAGTCGGCCTAAGGAGAATTCTAGAAAGGCATCTCGGCCTTGTCATAAGGAGAAGCCAACTTAACTTGATGGGTAGATCACTATATGTAGGGCAACTTGGCCTCACCTTGGAGCAGATTTTGGTCAAGCAATCTGAAGTGAGACAAGAAGTGCGAGAATCACATTAGAAGAGCCTCTCTCTAAGCAAAGAAGGAAGGACGAGAAGTCAAGTTGTTTTGGGCTGTTTTAGGGCTAATATCTATCACACGTGCGAAGAGGAGTATCATCTGCTGCAGGAGAAGCTGATATTATCTCAGTCATCCTAGGAGGTCGAATCAAGGAAGAAAACAAGTCAACAAAGCAAGCCGAATTGATGTATAAGAAGTCTCCATCCTAAGCGTAGGGAACAAGGATACTAAGTTGATGGAAATACTTTCCACGTGCTGCGATTACGGTTTCTGAAGAGACTGAGAATTGCAGATCTGAAACAAGAGGCCTGAAGTATAACCGAAGTCCAAACGAAAAGAAGAAGTTGACTTGGTCAAGAAGAGGAAGCTGGAAATAAGGGTTTGTGACTTGGTCTTGGAAAGGGTGTGTCAAGGGTATTGGTCTTGGTATTTGTCAATTGAAGTCTCTATAAGAAGAAGAATTCGTTTGGGTTTTCCTCTCAAGTTGGAGAGGGTTTGGCCTTGAATGATCCCCTACATTCTGTGTCTCTTGTCTCTTTATTGTTTATGCTGTGGTAGTTGTTTGATGAACACTATAATAATCCAACTAAAGAGAAGATCCTAATCTAAAGAAGTAAAAAGTATTCACAAGTAGTTATCATTAGAAGAGAAATCACCTGATTGCTATGCCCTAGATTTCTCAACATGGTATCAGAGCTAAGGTGATAAATCCAGGAAAGGAAAGGGCATCTCATCAAGAGACACACAAGTACTTAAGGATCAAATCTTGAAGGATATCAAAGTAAAGTCAAGATCTACAAGAAGTGTCAAAACCCTAGATCGAAGAAGAAGTCTACACCAGAAGAAGTCTTTGGATCCTCAAAAGACCACAAAGATCCTACTCAAGTTAAAGGGACCTACAAATCAAAGTTTCTTGAAGACTATTCATCCTAGAAAATCAAGATCAAGGACGTTGTCATCATCTTTAAAAGATTCTAAGGCGATGTCCCTCTCATTGAAGCAAGGTTCTTACCATTGAAGAAGATTATCCAAGAAGCATCAAGAATTCATCATTGATCATCATCAAGGGCAACACCATCAAAGGATCCAAAAGTGATCTTCCTCTTTGTAGGGTCAAGGATCATTCTTGAAGAGAACTATCTGTTGGCATTATGTTTCAAGTGTTGTCCTTGATGGCAACTCTCTCAGAGGTTGGTACAGGTGCTCAGAGGTTGGTACAGGTGATGGCAACTTAATCAGAGGATAGATCTCAGTACAGCAGGACAAGAAAGAGATATACGCAGGTTTATCAAAGAGAATCCGCGTATACACGCAGGTTTGCTTCAGTAAAAGCGCGTATATGTGGAAAACTTATCTTTGGTCCGTGGCGGTTATTC
>APFE031444197.1:9424-57375 GCA_000404065.3 Pinus taeda
ATAGATAGATAGATATAAAACAAGTATGATAGTGTGGTCCAATGAAACTATAAATAGGAGAATAAATTTTGCAAAAATTAGGACATTGTACATCAACCAATACCATGCAAGTAATTAATAACTAGTCGTCAAATAAGACCATACTCACTATACAGGCTCCATTTCCAACAAAAAATGAAGTTCATAGGTTGAGTGAAAATAATTACTCAATAGTTTTCTTTTTTAAATAGTAATTAAGGAGGCCTATGGCCTTGAAACTCCTACATATATATGAGCAGCAAAAAAAATAATTGCTAACCAAAACACAAAATAAAATAAAAAAGGGAAATTTTGAAATAGTCAGGCACTCTACCATAAGATGAGAATCCTGGCATGCTAAAATAGAAGTTGAGTTAGGGACTTTTTAGGTCTTCATATTGCTAAGGTATAAATGCATAAGCTAATATCTATAACTTGGAGTGATTATGAAAAAAAAACCCTTCAACATACACTGAGAAATCTAGAAGCAACCCGAAAACCATGAAGAAATTTGAGGGTATAAACAAACACTTTGTCCACGCACTCATTAACCCCAAGGAGAATTGCAGTATTTGACATTTTGGAGTGGCATGAGAAAGGGACACCCACCTGTGACATGAAGGAATAGTTAGAAGTAGAGGACCCCCAAAACCTTTAGAACACCAAGGTCATAAAAGGAGACTGTGAGTGTGCCTATGCAAGTAGTAGGGAATTAGGTTAAATTATGTGTGAAATAGAAAAATAATGGTGTATTTAAGAAATTAAGTGACTTTTGAAGACATGAAGAGCTACGGAAATATTACCTATTGTATTTCAACTGGGGTTCACGATCCATTTTCATTTTTGCAATGGTCAGAAGTTAGCCCAAATGAAGTACAAAAATAACCCCCACAAGAGGTGTGTTAGAAGGCGGAGTTAGTTGAGCATTGTGTTACCTGGAGTAAGGGGTGGTGTTACACTTCTGCAACAGAGAAAAAAAACTTTGGCCACCTTGACCTTTTCAAGGAATAAATCTGGAATTTATAGTCTACACCTGCATAGCCCAAAATAAAATAGAGCATAAGATTGACACCCTATGTTGCACCATGAAAGCCCTACCACACTCTAGAAGAAGCGACAAAAGGTTATTACCTGAGGGTTCTGAATCATAGCCCCACATCGTGGATAAGACCAAATGCAAGATCTGATGCACTAAGATGTAGCTTAGGGAAGATTTTGAGATCGGATCTAAGAAAACCTTCACTGAGAAACAAAGTAGTTGGTAAAAAGGACCAAGAGAAATTGGAAGTAACCCAACCAAATAAACATGGGTGTAGGAGTTACCTAGTTGCATAACTGTTTGACTCGAACACTACAAAAGGGTTGCAGTATTGTTTCCTTCATGATCTAGAACTGGTGGTAATAACCATGTAGAAATTATCACTCCATGAAATAAATGGATTAGCAGAAGTAAGCAAAGGGAGGAGCACCAGTCGCACAGTGGAAGAAAAACCCTTAGAAATGGCAAGGTGAATACCAAAGTGGGAGGAGTAAGGTCGAATGTGAAAGAGTAGGTAGAGGGAACCACAAACAGGGTTTGACAATGTGATTTACACCATTGGATGAACAAGATGCATTAACCACTATTCAGATGCCTCAAGATGGGAGCCAACATGTGAATTCACATGTCGCTCTTACACTAGAAGGTTATAATTGGTCAAGTGTACGGTGACGTGTGCTCTAAGTTTTCCATGGAATGAGAGTATAGAAATGGGTGGGATGAGAATCCTGGCATGCTAAAATAGAAGTTGAGTTTGGGAATTTTTAGGTCTTCATATTGCTAAGGTATAAATGCATAAGCTAATATCTATAACTTGGAGTGATTATGAAAAAAAAACCCTTCAACATACACTGAGAAATCTAGAAGCAACCCGAAAACCCTGAAGAAATTTGAGGGTATAAACAAACACTTTGTCCACACACTCATTAACCCCAAGGAGAATTGCAATATTTGACATTTTGGAGTGGCATGAGAAAGGGACACCCACCTGTGACATGAAGGAATAGTTAGAAGTAGAGGACACCCAAAACCTTTAGAACACCAAGGCCATAAAAGGAGACTGTGAGTGTGCCTATGCAAGTAGTAGGGAATTAGGTTAAATTATGTGCGAAATAGAAAAATAATGGTGTATTTAAGATATTAAGTGACTTTTGAAGACATGAAGAGCTACGGAAATATTACCTATTGTATTTCAACTGGGGTTCACGATCCATTTTCATTTTTGCAATGGTCAGAAGTTAGCCCAAATGAAGTACAAAAATAACCCCCACAAGAGGTGTGTTAGAAGGCGGAGTTAGTTGAGCATTGTGTTACCTGGAGTAAGGGGTGGTGTTACACTTCTGCAACAAAGAAACAAAACTTTGGCCACCTTGACCTTTTCAAGGAAGAAATCTGGAATTTATAGTCTACACCTGCATAACCCAAAATAAAATAGAGCATAAGATTGACACCCTATGTTGCACCATGAAAGCCCTACCACACTCTAGAAGAAGCGACAAAAGGTTATTACCTGAGGGTTCTGAATCATAGCCCCACATCGTGGATAAGACCAAATGCACGATCTGATGCACTAAGATGTAGCTTAGGGAAGATTTTGAGATCGGATCTAAGAAAACCTTCATTGAGAAACAAAGTAGTTGGTAAAAAGGACTAAGAGAAATTGGAAGTAACCTAACCAAATAAACATGGGTGTAGGAGTTACCTAGTTGCATAACTGTTTGACCCGACCACTGCAAAAAGGTTGCGGTATTGTTTCCTTCATGACCTAGAACTGGTGGTAATAACCATGTAGAAATTATCACTCCATGAAATAAATGGATTAGCAGAAGTAAGCAAAGGGAGGAGCACCAGTCGCACAGTGGAAGAAAAACCCTTAGAAATGGCAAGGTGAATACAAAAGTGGGAGGAGTAAGGTCGAATGTGAAAGAGTAGGTAGAGGGAACCACAAACAGGGTTTGCCAATGTGATTTACACCATTGGATGAACAAGATGCATTAACCACTATTCAGATGCCTCAAGATGGGAGCCAACATGTGAATTCACATGTCGCTCTTACACTAGAAGGTGAGAATTGGTCAAGTGTACGGTGAAGTGTGCTCTAAGTTTTCCATGGAATGAGAGTATAGCAATGGGTGGATAAGTCACTTACATGTTTTCTATGTACCCTTGTGATCTAATAAACATTATGGTGCATAAACCTTATGATGCGCTAGGAGTATTATGCCAATAGTGGTGCGCACTAAAGAGATACACAAAATATATGCTAACCATTGATGTTGAGTAATTAACGAAGGGGAATTAAAAGCCAAATTAATACCTTAGATAAATTATTGGTGTATAGAAAGTAGTAAAATGGAATGAGAGTGAGGCTACTTATATTATGTAATGTGGCAACCCAACCTTGCATCAAAAATAGAATAGTGTACATTTCGTTATCAAATTGATTACCATAGATGGAACATGAAATAAAATAAAATAACATTGGGTGTATGACAAATTGGTATTAGACCCCATGGGTTCAAAAACTAGGATTATTAGGACCGGTTCATTTTTAGCTAGAACAAAAATGGGGATATTGTGTAGAATCAATATTGGTTGATTCATCTATTTTGTAGTTCATTATACTCTATAGTTAACAAGAAAAATTAAGCACCAACAAACAACAAAGGATCCTCCTTCTATAATGATGGGGGGGAGTTTGTATGTGGAGTTGGGAAATGGACAGGAACCACAAAACTCACATCTATTGGAAATAATTAGGGGTCTAGAACAAGAGTTGGGTTACCTTAACACCAGAATTGAATGATTTCTAAAAGCTAGTGAGGAACGGGAGAAAATGATTACAGACTTAAGAAAAGATCTAGTCAGAAAATAGTGTAACCTATTGGTGGAACGAAGGGAAGAAAGGTACGGAGTCAAAAACTTCTGAGTGGAGAATAATCGAACATAAAATTTCCTCGAATACAAAAGAGGAAGAAAAAATCCCAATTACATGGGGAGTTCCATAAAATAAATCCCTCTACCTTTCAAGGTGAAAAGGAGGAGGATGCAGAAGCCTTGTTTGTTAACATGATGAATTATTTTCAAGTATATGATTATGAAAGTAATTTAAAACACAGATTACCTATCTACCAGCTATAGGGAAATTTTTCCCTCTCATGGGAAGAGACCAAGAGTGCGCATGGACTTGAGGAGAAATACAGTGTCCTCGGAGGAGTTCATGAAGTGGTTCAAGGATCGATATTTGAGAGAATGCTATTATGATGACAATTCTAACTAGTTCCATGAGCTAAGGCTAGGACAACTCTTGATGGATGAGTTTGTGACTAAGTTCACAATTTTTTTGTGGTACATATATTATATAAAGGAAGAAAAAATGAAGGTACAGAGGTTTTTGAACATCCTTCCTATGGTGTACAAGCAATGGATTCAATTTGACAATCTGAAGATGATGGATGAAGTAATAATGAAGGTGAGGATGTGTTATTAGTAATCCATGAATAAAGGTGAAGGTTATAAATTCTAGCCAACAGAAGATAGAACAATGTTCGTGGTTGGAATTAAGTGAAGAAAAACCAAGATATCTCAAAACATTTGGTGGGAACCATCAGAGGAAAAGGTTCAGTACGGTGAACGCAAAACATCTAGCACACTCCCAAGTAAGCTCTATGGATCTAAATGTTAAAAGAGGAAATGGGGATAAGAAGAAGGGAATGATGAAATGTTGGGGGTGTCGTGAACCCCAATTATTAAGGGATTGTCCACATAACCTCATATCAGTACATCATATCCAAGTTATTCACAAAGCAACTATGGTGAATGATGTTTCGAGGAATATTCCCAGAAAAAGCATGGCCTCAGAGGATCAACAAGTAGAGAATCAATCTACAATGATCAAAATGGAAGATATTTTTTTTGAGCTAATTTATTCACACAAATTTACACAAGTATTCTTTATCAATCTGGGTTTGTAAAACTTGGAGGCAAGTCCAAAATATATGGATATCAGGTATAATCAATCTCGAAAGACAAGTTTTCAAAAACTAAAGAAGTGGATATTACAAATATAAGCCTACATGAACAATTTCCAATTCACTTTGCAATGAAGGAAAGTTGAAATGGCTCTTAACTTGAGAGGTCCAATTCTTCCTCAATTATTACTTGATGAACAAAAATTAGAAACCACGAATTCTCAATAGCTTAAGATGGAAAAATCATCAATCAAGGAGGCTCTTAACCTGAGATACCTTTGGAATTTTCCATCATAGTTCATTCACCATTATGCTATCAATTGAAAACTTAAAATACATAAGAAAAATTGCTTGCATGTAACAAAAGAGAAGCCTAGTTTTAATCCATCAATTTAACAGAAGGAGAATTCAACTTGAACACTTTGTTATTCCATCTTACTAAAGTGATGAACAAACTAAGATTCAACGAAATAAATCATGACACATCAACCATAAACAAATTTGAAGCAAATCACATAAACAAGTTCTATGATTAAGGAATTTAGACTTTTGTGATCCATAACATTGTTTAGAGAATTTTCGGAGAAATCACATAAATAATAATTTGTCCACGCGTTTCGAACCAACCATTGTGGTTAACAACAAGCTAAGCTAGATCGGTTCTTCAACTTGTCCTGACGATGAACCACACTGGTTGGTTCGAAACGCGTCGACAAATTATTATTTATGTGATTTCGCTGAAAGTTCTATGATAACCAAATTATGGAAAATTAAACTAGTCTAACAAAGAAGTGTACTTAGCTTGAAGTGGGGGCCCTCCACCCTTGCCTTGCACACTTGAAGGTTGATATAAGAAGCTGAATATTCAGTCACTCATCCACATTATTTAACATAAAAATAAAAGTAGAACAAGTTCTTCAAATTAGTTTCAAACTCCAAAATGTCTTAGCATAAAATTATACAAAAGTTACACACATAAGCCATCAAAATCTTGTCTTTGAATTGAAGTTTTGTGAAAAAAACTGATCTATAATCTCTCTAACAATCATATCTACTCATATTCACCTATCTAAGTCAAACTCATCCAATCCATCCCAAGATATATGGTCAATCCAATAAAATCTCAAAACTGCCCTATTTCCTAAGGATTTTTTGGGTGACTAGTCATGGTTGACCAACCTTGAATGGGCCTAATAAAGCTTGTTTTGACCGAACCAAGTGGAATTAGCTAAGTTCTTATTCCCAGGTTTCCCATCCATGCATCTAACTCGATCCGAAGTGTCCTTCAAACATGTCATCCACATAGCTATTACAGAAATTTTTTAATTTGTCAAAATTTGCACTTGGAATCAAATTTTCATAAAAACTTTAGAATTTGTAAAATTAAAATTAAGTACCAGAATATACATGAAATACATCAAAATGGGATAGATATAGTGAAAATAGATGGAAAATATATGGATTAAGTAAGTTTCCTCAAGAAAAAGTAGACCAAAATCGAGGGCCAACGTCTGCCCCTTGTTGATCATCAAGCATGTCCTCATGCTTGCTGCTTCCTTTTTGATAGCTTGTCCCCTACTGTGGATGCAATTCCAGGCCCTGATGCTTCTTGCTATGCTTATTTTATCAAATATTCCATACTTGTATCATGTTCTTCTCTATATAAAGTGGCCTTAACTTTCTGCTTCTTATACATAGCTTTCCATACGTTCTTCTCTTTGAGCCATTCGAATGCTTTCTTGTAGATTAGATCATTCTTTCTTTTCGACCTTTCTATTTCTTCATTTATCCTTTCATTTTCTTTAACCAACTTAGCATTATTCCTTTTACTTACTTTGTTTTCTTCTTTCAAAGTTGGGTTGTTAACTCTCTAATCCTGCTCAAATGTAATTCCTTTTCAAGCTCTTGTGTGTTTTCTGCAAATGATTTTGCTGCTACATCATCATAGTAGGAACCTTTCTCTAATGCATCTTTCTCAATTTTATCTTTTGCCTGTTTTTCTGTTGAACATGTATCTACTATCTGTACTTCTTTATCCCTGCTATTTATCTCAGCTGGACTCTTGTTCCTAAACCTCTTAGGAATGGACATGATGGATATTTCATTTTCATGCATGAATATATTGTTTTTCTTTTTAGATCTAGTTCTAGGATAGAAAGGTAAGCTCATCATCCCCCTGGTTTCTTTCTCTACCTTATTCTGTTCCTCAATGACCTGTTCATTATAGTGGGTTTGACTCATGAATTCCTTCCAAATCATCCCCTGTGATCTTAATTGATATTCTACCAAGATTTTTATTAGCCCCTGGTGATAAATTTGTGCTTCTCTTGGCCTATGTTCATGTTTTACTAACTCTATCATCTTTAGGAGGCTTATAAAGAGGAAATATGGCAAGTTAATCTTAACCTCTCCCTTAATGTACTGTAGGATTTTGATGTGATACAGATGTGCAACATTGTATCCCCTATCACATGTGAGGAATTTTTGTATAATTAGAACCAGTTCACCCCATGGTTCATTGAACCATTCCCTGGGTATACCTTTGGCCCTATCAAAGGTCCCATTTTTATTCTTTTTAAGGAAGAAAGTCAACGCTTTCTCTTTGAAATGCAAACCCTTATGGTAACTCTCTCCTATCATTGGGAGGTCCAGCGCTTGTGAAAGGAATTATTAAGTCACGAGAATTATTACATTTCGTACCCTTGTTTGTTCTTGAGTGCAATTGTTTATAAATTCCCTTGTTACTTCTTCACTGTGGCCACTAAATCTTTGCAAAAATCCTACAAGTCCTACTTGATATAAATTTTCTATGGTTTCTTTCCTCCGGTTTTCTATTTGGAACCTTGTTGTCATTGTTTTTATAAACCATTGAATATAATCTTATGTTGTCATTAACTTCATCCTTTGTAATGACAAATAACAAATATTGTTTCATAAAATATCTTCAGTTTATAGAAGATTACCTTCCCTGTTCAACAACTTGAATCAATCTACTTTGGCCTCTGTTTTTTTCTCTTTGCAGTAACACGGTCTCTGTTTCAATACCTTGTTTTGTTCAAACATTCAAACATTCTCCCTTATACATCTCTGTAAAAAAAAAAAATTATACTCTTTTTCAAATAGAAATACATAATTAAACAAAAAAAATCATGTCAGCATTTTTTTGTTTCTTAATGTAATCTCTGAATACAATTCTTCTTCTCTGAGTTCGAATTTAGGCTCTTTGTATAAATCACCATGCAAACCAGGATTCAATAACTAACCTCCAGCACTGTATACAACTAAGACTCTTCATCGTTTAATGGTTAATTTACAACACTGCTTCAGTTATATAATAATCATATAAAGCTTCTCTGCTCACTATACAATGATTCATATAAATCACTGCACTATTGGTATAGTCAAATGAGCTCAAATATGGACCCAAATTTTCTAATTCAAACCTAATACTTTATTTTTATTATCCATTTCTTCATGCATCGTACTAAGATTTGATTATTGATCACACTGCTTGATCATGGAAACATATGTGCAGGTGTAGCTGTAAAATGAATTGACTGTTTGTTTCACAAACACGATGTGTTTCAATCCTACTCAAATTCATTAATTCATGCAACCAATATTTATAAACAAACTTTTCGTGGAAGATGCACAAAATGTATATCTCCTCCTACACCATAGTTTCATGAACTCACTGTTTGTACATTTGAACTTACATTTATAAACCTTTGTTTAACTGAAGTCATGGAAATTTTTCTAAGTATACCTGGCTACTTGTAGAAGGATTGTGAATACTTGACTTGTGGACCTCTTAGTTGTGCTCCATATTACCCTTATCTCATTCAACCTGTGTTTTGAACACCTTAGCTTGTTGAATGGTGGCATAAATAGAGAAAACGTCATTAAATGACAGGTAGTTTTTAGAAAAAGGTTCGGCGACTGGGATCCTGACATTTCCACTACGATCCTCATCAATATAGAAGCAAATCAAATCTTAGCTTACCTGAAGTTTCCAATGAGATTTCTGGCAACTAACTTGCACTTCCTCCGTTGATTTTTCCTACTTATCTCTCCACAACCTCGGTGTTCTATTTCTACCCTTACCTCTAGTGTCAAAATGTTTTAACGCTCTCAATCCTCTTGCTATTATTCTCTTGAGCTTTGAAGGGCTATGATGGAAAAAATTGCATTTAGCAATGGCAGAATGGTCTTGAGAGTGCGCAGAGGTTTATTTGCTTGAAAGAGTGGTTTTTCTCTTGGTCGTTTTCCACTTGTTTATCATGCTTTGACTGATAAGCCGTAAACACATCCTATTGGAAAATTCCATCATGGTTGTCCTTTGACCAATTGCCACTCACTATTCCCATCATTCAGAATTCCTTGCTTCTTCATTTTATTATAGTCATGTCTTTCAATCCGGTCATGGTTGTCCTTCACATGTCAATGCACCATTCCTCTGTGTGTTGAACATATTAATTATTGCCACATTTTCTTGCATGGCCTCATGAAAGTTTGTGTTGGATTTGTAATACATCATGCCTTCGTTTTACACCTTCACCACTACTCATAGCTTTCATTGCATATATAAACCATAAACTCTAAAATCATTTCAATTTAATAGTTTCCATTATGCACGTCTTTGCTATGATAATAACCCTACCCTTTATTGTATTACTTTATGCTTGATATTGTTGCATATTTTGTCACCATGCATATATCATTTCTTTATGCACTATGATAAGGTTTTTACTTAGAGAATTTCCCTCTTGTATTTCTTGCAACATATTTTATAATGCACATATCTTTTTGTTACACAATATATCTTATAATTTTAAAATAACCACCTAGGTCATGTTTAAAATTATCTCCATGGTACTAATGTTTGATTTGCTTGTGTATGTTCCATCTCGTTGCATGCTCTTTAATCTCTTTTTCTTTGAGGAAAAATACGTAGGGTTATAGACTTAGGGTTAAGGTTATGAAATGAATATGAAATGAATATAGGATGTACTTAGGTTATGGAATGTGAGAGTTATAGGATGTACATAAATAAATGTAAGATGATACTTAGGATAGTGGGTAGAGGTAATGAAATGAATTGAAAATATACACTTTAGGTACTAATTTCAATTTTAACAAAGTCCAAAAATTTCTACAAAAATTTGAATTTACAAGAGAAAAATTGCGTACTTACTATACTTGTACTTTCTTGATAGTATTGGATGATGTCTGTTGTTATTTGAAAATATTGGACGAGGTCTTCTGATCAAATGTCTTAGATATATTGAAACATACATTTTTATTTATGCTTCATGTTCTACATTCTTCATTGATTCTGGCTCTTGGATTGCTAGTTGTCGTTCAGGTCCCTCTGTAATTGTTTCATAATAACTCAGTTCCCAACTATCATGCAAAATTTTATGCAATATGGACATGTTTTTGCTAATATTTTAGGTCCCTCTGCAATTGTTTCATAATAAATCAGGTACCAACTGTCATGCACACTTTGATGCAATATGTACATGTTTTTGCTAATATTTATGGTCCCTCTACAATTAATTCTTAACAACTCAAGTCCCTACTGTCATGGGACGTATACATGCTTTTTGAGGTTCATGCAATACATACATGTTGTTTTCTAATATTTCAGGTCCGTCGTTGTCATCAATTTCAAAAATATTTCATGTCCCAACTGACAGTGGTTGCAAAAATATTTTAGGTCCCAACTGACATTGGTTGCAAAAATATTTCAGGTCCCAACTGTGAACAATACAAGTTATGTCATCAATTCAATTGCACAACTAAGTTTCTTGTGCGACGTTCCCCATTGCTTTTCTATTGAATTGTCCTCAAGTCATTCTTCTGTGGAGAATTTTCTGCAAAACAAAGTTGTTATAAAAGTATAACAAGAAAGTATGCATTCATAGAGTCCAAAACGAGTTGTTTTTCCTCTATGAATTTCTATTTGTTTAGTGCCAGTTTCCTGGTTTTCACAAGAAAACTATTTATTTGTTTATATATTAATTATTATTATTATTATTATTTTTTTTTTTTTTTTTTTTTTTTTTTTTTTTTGTGTGTGTGTGTGTTTTTCTTTTATCCTTTGAGGTACTGGAAGATACATGGCTCTATTATGCCATTATTTCTAGTTCTTTTTTTTTTATAAGTTGTTTCATGAATTCGTCTTTATTGATAGACCTGTTGTAGACTTTGAGCCTATGTCCATTTACAGAAAATGAAGTATACTCCTGGTCAATTGTCTTGATTTGAACAGCTCCATTATCAAAGATTTCCTCTATCTCATATGGCCCTAATTAGTGTGCTTTGAACTTGGCCTTGAAATCTTTGAATTTGGAGTTGAACAGTAATGCCCAATCTCCTTTCCTAAATGTTTTGTTCTTGATGAATCTGTCATGCCATTTCATTCGTTGTTGTTGTACCAATGTTGTGTGTTCTATTGCCTGCTGGCGATGTTCATCTAGTTGACTTAATTCCATTATTCGTTGTTGTTGTGCTTCAGACAATTCTAGTCCTAGTTCAGCTACCAATTTATATGTGTGTATCTGAAATTCTATGGGTAGTAAGACTTCTTTTCCATACACTAACTGGTATAGACTAAATCGACTTGTGTTTTTTCATGTAATTCTATATGCCCATAGTGCATCCCTTAACTTTTCTAACCAGTCTTTCCTATTTAGTTGTACTGTTTTGGTCATTATAGTTTCTAGGACCTTATTTGTTGCTTCCACTTGTCCGTTTGCCTATGGATGATACGGGGTGGATTTCCGGTGCTTTATATTATATTCTTCCACAATATCCCAAACAAGTTTTGAAGTAAACTGTGCTCCCTATTCAGTTACAATCTGTCCAGGCACGTCATATCTTACAAATATTTCCTCAAAGAGAAAGGTGACCACTGTGTTTTCTATTGCCTTTGTGACTGCCTTTGCCTCCATGGATTTAGTTACAGAATATGTACATACCAAGATGTACTTCTTGCCATTTGATGGTGGATTTAATTGTCCTACAAAATCTAGAGCCCGTTGCTCAAATGGTTCTATAAGAACTTGTGGTTTGAGTGGCACCTCATATGATACTATTGGTCTCCCTACTCTTTGGAAATTGTCACACCCTTAACATAAACCTTGGAATCTTTGAAGATTGCTGGCTAGTAGTAGCCCAATTGCAGCATCTTGTAGGCTGCTTTTTTGTCTGCAAAATGACCACAACATGGTTCATCATGACATGCTTTCAAGATTTCTAATATCTCATCTTCTCTCACACATTTTCTTATTATTAAATCTAAACCAGTATAAAACATATCGCCATTTACCCAACTATATCTAGAGCATTCTTTAATGATTTTCATTTTTGTTTCTTTGAAAACCATGTTGGAAATTTTCCAGAAGATAGATAGTTTGCTATGTCTGCAAACCATGATGTTTTTATTGCTATTGCAAACAAATGTTCTTCTAGAAAGTTATCTACAAATGAATTTGGATCATTTGGTGAATGTAATCGTGAAAGAAAGTTAGCCACTTGATTGTCTTTCCCTAGTAGATCTTGAATTGTAATGTTAAATTCTTGCATTAACAATAACCATCTTGTTATTCTCCCATTTGTGATTGATTTGTTCATTAAGTATTTGATTTTTGAATGGTCCATATGAATAAACACTTGATATCTTGTTATGTAATTCCTGAATTTATTTACTGCATGTACCACAGTTAACATTTCTTTTTCTGTGACTGTATAGTTCAATTCTGTAGGTGTTAAGTTTTTGCTTATGTAGTATATTGCATAATTGAACAGATTTTCCTTTTTCCCAACTGATGTACCTATAGCAGTATCAAATGCATCAGTTGAAATATGAAATGGCAGAGACCAATTGGGTCGTCGAAGAATGGGTGAAATTGATCAGTTTTCTTTCAATATTTGAATGCATTTTGACAATGATTTGTCCATTGGAATTTAACATATTTTGCTAACAACTTGAATAGAGGTTGGGCTATTTTACTAAATTTTTCTATGAATCGTCTATAGTAGTCTATGTAGCATTAAATTCATAATGACTTGTATTTTAGGTGGATCAACCTTAATTCCCGAGAAGGAAATATGGTGTTCCAAAACTATGCCTTCTGTTAACATCATGTAGCATTTCTTGTTACTCAAAGACAAATTCGTTTCTATGCAGTGTTTTAAAACTTTCTCAATATTGTTTAAGTAATCATCATATGTGTTTCCATATACTGTGAAGTCACCCATGTAGACTTCTACACATTCATGGATTAGATCAACAAATATTGCAAGCACTGCTCTTTGGAAAGTTGCAGTTGCATTACATAATTCGAATGGCAAGAAATTATATGCATAGGTTCCTAATGGGTAGGTGAATGTTATTTTGTCTTGGTCTTCTGTTGCTATTCTAATCTGATTATACCCACTAAACCCATCTAGGAAGAAGAAAAATTTCTTTCCAGCTAATGAGTAACCTACCTAGTAATCTACACATATACTCCACTTCCTGTTTTTCTTCAGTACAATTACCAATGGAGAAACCCATTAACTATTTGAAATAGGATAGATGAACCCAACTTTAAGAAAATTTTGCAGTTCTTCCTTCACTATTTCTTTCATCATAGGATTCATTCATCTTTTAGGTTGTCTTACTTGTTTAATCTGATCATCTGTGTAGATGTGGTGGATACATGTATTGGGATGAATTCCTTGCATGTCTGTATAATCCTAGGCAAAAGCTTTTGAATATTTTTGTAATAATGCAATTACCTCTTTTTCCTGTGATGATTACAAATGGTTTCCAATGTTCAAATGTTTTCCAGGATATATCTCAATTGTTTTTGTTGTTGAATTGGTAATTACGTTTACAGGAAAAATGTTTCTAAAAGAGTTTCACAAGGATTGAATTGAACAAGATTCCAGAAAACATTGATTCAAAAGATTACTTACAGCTTCATATTGAATCTCTCTAATCTTCCCTAAAATATTTGGTTCTGAGATGAAAATATGCATTAAATCCTTATTCTCTTCTTCTTCCCTAAGGTTAAAAACTTGATTTATACTTAGAAATGATTTAGTTGGTTGTTGTTCTTGTTCTTCAAGCATTGATTCTAAAGAAGGTGATTGTGCAGCTGAATAAAGTGTAATGTGTTTCCATTCATCTCCATGTGAAATAATCATACTTCTAGATTTGCATCCTATAAAGGCATCAATCGTGGCTAACCATGGTCTGCCTAAGATTAGAGGATGTCCTCCCAATTTTGTTTTTGGCTACAAGATGAGGAAGTCAATAGGATACTCCCATGAATCCAAAGAGAGTATAATATCTTCGAGTATTCCTTCTGGTACAACTTTAGATCCATATACTAACTCTAGAATTGTAGAAGTTGATCTAATGTTGTTTAAATGCAGATATTTCATTGTCTCCATAGTCATTACATTTATAGTAGCTCCCAAATCTATTAGTGTGTTTGGAACTGAGAAATTATTTATTCAAATAGTAACCATAGGGATACCGGGATCAATATATTTTTCTACCATTGTTTGTGTTGACATGAGGCCTGTTAATTTTCCAATGACTTAGATTGTAGTAGGATCCTTCTTCCTTTTATCATTTTTATTAATGCATAATTCCTTTATTGTTTTAGCATATATTGGTATCTCTTTGATTGCTTTCAATAAAGGAATTTTTACATAAGCATTTTTCAATTCATCCAAAATGTCAAATTCAGGAAGGTTCATTTCAACTTGTTGCTCTACTAATTTCTCAGGATAAGGTGGTGCCTGAGTTATAATAGTTTTTCCTTTCTGAATTTGTTTTTCGGATTGTCATGTTTCAGGTTGTTCTCCTTGCTCAATTGGCTCTTCTCTGATTGGAGGAGAATCCTTTGTAATAACCTTTCTAGACCTTAAATGGACATCATTTATGGGAAGAATAGAATATGTTGGAAAATATGCTGCTTCTTCTACATTGTATGCAGGTTTATCCATTTTATTGTTTGGATTTGCCACTAGTTGGGCTAGTAATTGACTTGGTCTGGGCTAGTTTTAAGGTAGCTGTAGCTGTTGTGGTTGTGCTAGTAGTGGTGGAGAATTATGTTATGAAAATGGCATGGATAATGGATATGCAAAATTTTGTTGCGGAAATGGCATGGATTGTGGATATTGTTGCTATGAAAATGGTTGTTGATATTGTTGCTAGTATTTTTGTTGGTATTGTTGAGGTGGCTAGTTTCCATGACCATATCCTCTCCATCCTTGTGCGGGATGGTTTGGATATTGTTGTGGAGGCCAAGCTTTCCATGGAATTGGAGTATTCCAAGAATTTTGAGGCAGATATGGATAGTTTTGTTGAGGGAATTGTTGCAGATTTTGTTGAGGAATCCTTGGTTGCCAAGGTCTTCTTGGTGCCACATAATAGAAGCCTTATGTTCCTTGCACTTCTTCCATTGGATTCATTTGCAATTCTTTAAACCTTAGACAATTTTCTATTGAATGATTTTATGTACAAAGACCACATACTTGAACACTATCCAAAGGACATTCTCTTAATGGATGTTTCTTTCACATTTGGAACAAAAAATTGCTCAAGCTTGTTCTTGTTCTTCTTTCTTATTATTTTCTTTTAGAACATCTACCTAATTTCCTAATATACTTATGAGATCAGTTTTGAAGATTTCTAACAAGCCTCCTATCTCTACTCTTGTTACTCCTACCACTGATTTTGTTGCTTTTGAACTCACATCTCTCTTTCCAGATTTTGATCTCCCTCTAGAATATTTTTGACATAAATCAGCAATTTCATTAAATGACAAGTTTGAAATATCACCCTTGCCCATTAAATTCAGAATGTCAAGATATTCATCTCTTATACCTTTGATAAAGATTGCTCAAATGGTTTCTTGATTTAGAGAGTGTTGTTTGGATTTTTGTAGATTATATGCAAATCTTTCCAAGTATTCTTCTGGACTTTGTTCCTCTTGTTGTGTCATTTTGAAAACATCTTCTTTTGAGTCCCTAGGCCTACAATAAGCTTGATATTTTTTAAGAAATATTGATCTCATATCATCCCAAGAAGCTATTGTTTTCTCTCCTAAACCCATGAACCATTTTAAGGCTGTTGCTTTCAACATAGCAGGAAAGAGACGAAGTTTGTGTGTGTCATCTATGTGTCCATATGTTCTACATAAGATGTCAAATTCAAACATAAAGGAATCAAGATCTTTTGTTGACATTCCATAAAAATTTAGAAATACAAAAGCTGGAATATTTTTCATTTTCACATCTTCTCCTAATATTGAACTTGTATCTACTATTGGAAAGTCAAAAGTAGTTTCCTAATCACCACCATCTTCTTGTCTTTTCCTATCCTCCTCTGCCTTTCTATCATTTTCTCATTTTTCCTCTTCCTCTCTTTGTCTTCTCCATTCTCCTTGTTGTCTTTCATATTCAAGTCTTTGTTCAGGAGTAAGAATAATAGATCCATGTCCCTCTTCTTCCATAGTTTCGATTGTTTCAATGCCAATTAGAGGTTCAAGTTGTTCAAAGATAGGTTGACCTGTAGATTCAATATTGGGTTGTTTTCCTTTAACAATTTCCTTTTGTTTTCTTGAAGTAGGTGCTATTGTTGATGGTTGTTTTCTTTTTACCTCCCAGGCTAACAAAGTTTGCCTTTCAATTAAAGTTAACCTTTGTCCTGTTCTTTGTTTTTCTTCCAATTCCTCAGTTGTTGGCTTACCAACAACTAGTGTTCTTAGCTTTGATGGTCCTACCTCTATTGATGGGGGCTTTTGTTTAATAAATCTACCTTTAGGATCTCTATTTCTAGGCATAAAGAAACATGACCAAAAGAAATGTAACTAACTTATTTATTTTTGTTTTGTGAAAGTTTTAGTGTTTTTATTTATCTCCCTATTCATTATGTCGATAATTGCCTCCTCGACAATGGCGTCAAAATGTTAAGCTAATTTATTCACACAAATTAACACAAGTATTCTTTATCAATCCGGGTTTGTAAAACATGGAGGCAAGTCCACAATATATGGATATCCGGTATAATCAAGCTTGAAAGACAAGTTTTAAAAAACTAAAGAAGTGCATATTACAAATATAAGCCTACATTAACAATTTCCAATTCACTTTGCAATGAAGGAAAGATGAAATGGCTCTTAACTTAAGATGTCCAATTCTTCCTCAATTATTACTTGATGAACAGAAATTAGAAACCATGAATTCTCAATAGCTTAAGATGGAAAAATCATCAATGAAGGAGGCTCTTAACTTGAAAGACCTTTGGCATTTTCCATCATAATTCATTCACCATTATGCTATCAATTGAAAACTGAAAATACATAAGAAAAACTTCTTGCATGTAACAAAAGAGAATTGTAGTTTTAATACATCAATTTAACAGAAGGATAATTCAAGTTGAACACTTTGTTATTCCATATTACTAAAGTGATGAAGAAACTGAGATTCAATAAAATAAATCATCACACATCAAATATAAATAAATTTGAAGCAAAGCACATAAACAAGTTCTATGATAACCAGATTATGGAAAATTGAACTAGTCTAACAAAGAAGTGTACTTAGCTTGGAGTGGGGGCCCTCCACCCTTTCTTTGCATAGTTGAAGGTTGATATCAAAAGCCAAAAGTTCAGTTACTCATCCACATTGTTGAACAACAAAATAGAAGTAGAACGGGTTCTTCAAATTAGTTTCAAACTCCAAAATATCTCAGCATAAAATTATACAAAAGCTACATACATAAGCCATTAAAGCCTTAGCTTTAAATAGAAGTTTTGTGAAACAAACTGATCTATAATCTCTCTAACAATCATATCTACTCATATTCACCTATCTAAGTCAAACTTATCGAATTAATTCCAAGAAATATCGTCAATCCCATAAAATCTTAAAACTACCCTATTTCCTAGGGATTTTTTGGGTGACTAGTCATGGTTAACCAACCTTGAATGGGCCTAATAAAGCTTGTTCTAACTGAACCAAGTGGAATTAGCTCAGTCCTAGTTCATGGCATGTCCATGCATGCATCTAAATCGAGCCCAAGTGTCCTGAAAATATGTCATCGACATAACTATTACGGGAATTTCTGAATCTCTCAAAATTTGCACTTGGAATCAAATTTTCATAAAAAACTTTAAAATTTTGCAAAATTAAAATTAAATACCTAAATATACATGAAATACATAAAAATGAGATATATATAGTGGAAAATAGATGGAAAATATATGG
The DNA here is from genome assembly GCA_000404065.3 of Pinus taeda. NCBI lineage: Eukaryota > Viridiplantae > Streptophyta > Pinopsida > Pinales > Pinaceae > Pinus > Pinus taeda. Next base: position 27,728 of record APFE031444197.1, read on the forward strand.
ATTAAGTAAGTTTCCTCAAGCAAAAATAGACCAAAATCGAGGGCCAACAATTGTTTCCCAATAATATATTTTTGTTTTAATAAAACCTAGAGCTAGTTTAAGCTATATTGGACCATAGGTAGTAAAAAAGTGTAGTGATTCAAGTAAAACAACTCTCAACTGAAATGAAAAGAAGAGTAGTCAGTCGAGTAAAACAATATCAGCTTGAATTAAATGGTTATCTAACTACAGTGAATTTCAATGTACTCCCTTTAGGATACTATGATGTATTACTCGAAATGGACTAGTTGGAGAAATAGAAATCCATTATAAATTGTTTGACAAAAATAGTGACTTGTGAAATCAGTAGGGACAAATTCATGTAATTGAAGGGGTGCCAAAACCCATATGAGTTAGGAAGATTACATCAATACAGATGAAAAGAAATGCAAGGGAAGGGTGCAAATTATTTCTGGTTCAGATAGAGATGAGTGTACAACAGGGTCAAAAACCATCTTTAGATACCTTGCCAATTACTATTGAGATGGTTTTCTAGAAGAAGTTCCCAGATTACCACACCATAGAGATGTTTATTTCTCTATTGATTTGGTGCCTAGGGCGGGTCTGATGTTAGGGCCCCTTACTGGATGTGCCCACCTGAATTACTGGAACTAAAGATACAAATACAAGAGCTTCCTAATAAGCATTATATTAGGCCTAGTGTGTCACCATGGGGAGCACCAATGTTATTCATTAGAAAGAAAGATGGCACTTTCAGTATGTCCATCGACTATTGATAGCTAAACAAGCTAACTATTAAGATTAAGTATCCATTGCCCCTTATTGATAATATGCTTAATCAAGTACAGGGGGTGGTCATCCTTTCAAAGATTGACTTGAGAACAAGATACCATCAATTAAGAACTATAAATGATGATATTTACAAGACAACATTTAGGACTCGATATGGGCACTATGAATTCATAGTATTGCCATTCTACCTTACAAATGTTGCGACAACGTTCATGTGCTTGATGAATATCATACTCAAAAAAAAATTGGACAAGTTTGTGCTAGTTTTTATTGATGGTATTATGATATATTCTAGAGATGAAGAGGAACACAAGGAACATTTAAGATTGGTACTGCAAATATTAAGGGAAAATTAGTTGCTCACAATTCAACAAATGTGAATTCGATAAAACCATAGTAGAATATCTGGGCCACATCATGTCTAAGGATGGGTCAGAAGTTGATCCGGAAAAGGTTAGGGCCATGAAAAGTTGACCAATACCAAAGGATGTGTCTGTTGTTCCATCATTTATGGGGATTCGAGGGTACTATCGCCGGTTTATAGAGGTATTTTCCAGAATCACCTATCTTATCACTTCATTATAGAAAAAGGGAGTTAAGTTTCAATGGACTACTAAATGCCAAATTAGTTTTGAAAAAATAAAACAATTACTTACAACAACAACCATTTTAAAGCTTACAGATCCTATCAAGGAATTCTACATCTATATGGATGCCTTCATAGAGGGGTTAGGAGGAGTTTTGTTCAAGATAAAGTTGTCATAGCATATGAGTCCAAGAAATTAAAAATTCATGAAAGGAACTATGTTGTGTATGACTTAGAGTTAGCTATTGTCATACACACGCTAAAAATATGAAGTCACTATTTGTTGGGAAAAAAATTCACTTTAGTAATTGACCATATTAGGCTAAAATAAATCTTTAGTCAATCAGAACTAAATGCAAGACATACTAAGGGATGGAGTTCTTTAGTGAATTTTAATTCGATATAAAGAATATAAAAGGCAAGGAAAATAAAATAGTTGATGCTTTGAGAAGAAAATCTTATAACCTCATGGAAGTACTAGTTAGAAGTGCAAAAATAGATTGAAAAAATTGCAATTGAAGACCCAAAATATTTAGAATTACTACAAAAATTACAACAAGTTCACATTCTTGCATGCACAGAAAGTCCTGACAAAATATTGTTATATAGGAAAAGATTGTATATTCCCAACTTTTCTTCTTGTAAAAGCATGATAATGGATGAGTATCATATGAAGCCATACATAGGAAATCCTATGTATGAAAAGATTATAATTGCATTGAGAAAAAAAATATTTTCACCTGGTATCAAGAAATAGTTAGTAGAGGACCTGTCCATGTACTTAGAGTACTAATAGTTAAAGCTAGAACATCAACACCCTGTTTGGCTATTGAATCCACTCTCTATTCTAGAATGGAAGTGGGAGATTATATCCTTAGACGTCATAACAGATCTACCAAGGACGAAGAGACATCATGACTCAATTACGGTGGTAGTTGATACACTAAGTAAGGTAGCTCATTTATACCATCACAATCAACTTTTGGTACCATACAAGTCGCCAACATATTTATGAAGGATATATTTTGGTTACATGGGGTACCAAAAATGATAATATCGGATAGAGATGCCAAGTTTACTGTGAATTTCTAGAAATCATTGTTTGGGCCCGTCATAACTAAATTAAATTTCATTAAAACTTACGATCCTCAAATGGATGGACAAACTAAAAGAACCAGTCATATTTTTTAAGACATGCTCTGAATGTATGTTATGGATAGACCTACAGAATGGGAAGACTTTCTAGATTTAGTTGAATTTGCCTACAACAATAGCTATCATAAATCTACTAAAATGGGCCCTTTTGAAGCCCTATATAGAAAAAAGTGTCATACACATCTTAGATGGAGCCAACTAGAGGATAAATTGATTCTAGGGCCAAAGGCCTTGGATAAAATGGATCAAACCATGCGACGAATTCAACAGAATATCAAGGCATCTCAGGATCGGAAAAAGAGATGTGTAGGCAAGAAAATAAAGTACATAGAATTCAAAATTCAGGATCATGTTTACCTAACAATAAAACCAAGGAAAAGTATATTGAGGATGGGAATCTGCCCAAAATTGACACCATGGTTTTGTGGATCAGTTGAAATCTTGGATCAGGTAGGCCCCATAATTTATAAATTAGCTTTACCCAGTCACATTAAAGTTCATATGTCTTTCATGTGTCTTTACATAAAAAATATATACATGATATATCTCATGTTATTGATTGGAAAATGCTACTAGTGGAACCTGAAGGTGACTTCCTAGCAGAGCTTCTCTGTATTCTAGACAAAAAGGAGATTTGGCTCCAGAAACCACAATTAGGGTTTGACAAGGAAATTTACGCCATTAGATGAATAGGATGCATTCAACTTTGTTCATATGCCTCAATATGGGATCTAGCATGTGAAGTCACATGTCATTGTTGAGCTAGAAGGTGAGCATTGGTAGGGTGTACGACAATGCTTAATGTAATTTAGCATGGAACAGGAGTAGAGTGCTAGTAGTATTCCAATAGCGGTGTGCAATAAGGAGATTCACAAAATATATGTTAACCATTGATGTTAAGTAATTAAGGAAGGGGTATTACTACCCAAATTAATACCCTAGAGAAATTATTAGGGTATATAAATGTGTAAAATGAAATTACAGTGAGGGTAGCTATATTATGGAATATGAACACCTAACGTTGAATCAAACATAGAATAGTGTACATTTTATTATAAAATTTATTACCATAGATGGAACATGAAATACAATAAAAAATGGGTGTGCGACCAATTAGTATCAGACCCCATAAGTTCAAAAATTGGGCTTATTGGCATTACTACATTGTTAACTAGAAGAAAAAAGGTGAGACTATGTGGATTGAATACTATTTGATTGATGTAATTTGTAGTTCATTATGTTGTATAGGTAACAAGAGAAAGTAAGCAACAACAAATGGTAGAGGATCCTCCTCTCACTATAACGATAGGGGGAAGTTTGTATATGGAGTTGGTAAATAGAGAGGAACCACCAAACACCCAGTTGTTGGAAATCATTAGGGGTCTAAAACAAAAGTTGGGTTACCTTATAACCAACAATAATAATTGTTAAAATCAAGTGAGGAACAGGAGAAAATGATTAGATACATAAAAAAACAAATCTAGTGAGAAAAAAGTGGAGCTTGCTGGTGAAAAGAAAGGGAACAAAGTTACGAAGTCAGAAAAGTATGACACTGTAGAAGAATCAAATAGAACATTTCCTTGAAGACAAAAGAGGAAGAAAAAAACTTAGTTACAAGGGGATTTTTGGAAATCAATCACCCTACCTTTGAAGGTGAAAAGGAGGAGGATGTGAAGGCTTGGTCTCTTAAGATGAAAAAATATTTTCAACTATGTGATTATGAAAGTAATTTAAAATTTAGATTAGCTATCTACCAGCTACAGGGTAAGGTTTCCCTTTGATGGGAAGAGGCCAAGAGTGTGCATCAACTTGAGGAAAAGATGGTGTCCTCAAAGGATTTCATGAAGCAGTTCAAGGATCGATATCTGAGTGAACATTATTATGATTATTGTGCTAAGGAGGTCCATGATCTGAGGTTAGGACAACTCTTGACGGATAAGTTTGTGACTAAGTTGAAAAATTTTCTATGCTACATACCTTATATCAAGGATGAAAAATCAAAGGTACAGAGGTTTATGAACTTTCCGCCTACAATGTACAAGGAATGGATTGAGTTTGATAATCTAAAGATAATGGATGAAGCAATAAGGTAGGTGAGGTTGTCTTATCAGTTGTTCAAGTAGAAAGGTGAAGGTTCTAAATTTTTTCCAACTAAATATAGAACAAATTCCATGATAGGAGTTAAGTGAACAAAACTAGGATATCTCAAAAACTTTGGTTGGGACCATCAGAGGAAAAGGTTCAGTAAGGTGAATGTAAATTAGCTAGCGCATTTCCAAGTAAGGTCAAAACCTATGGATATGAATGTTATAATAGAAAATGCGGATAAGGAGAAGAGAATGTTGAAATGTTGAGGGTGTGGTGAACCCCATTTATCAAGAGATTATCCAAACAATCACAAATCAATACAACATATACAAGCTATTTAGGAACCTACTGTAGTGAATGATTTTTCTAGAAATATTCCCAGAACGATTGTGGCTTGGACGATCCACAAGTAGAACATCAATCTACAATGATCGAAATGGAAGGTATTGTTTCCAATCAATCTATTTTTGTTTTAATAGACCCTAGAGCTAGTTTAAGCTATATCGGACCACATGTAGTAAACAATTGTGAAGTTAAAACTAAAAAATATAAAAAGTCATGGTTGGTCCAACTCAAAACTAGAACCAAAAGGAGCGTAGTCAGACAAGTAAAACAATGTAAGTCAGTGAATTTAAATGTACTCCCGCTAGGATACTATGAAGTATTAATCATCATGGATTGGATGTAAAAATAGAAAGTCCTTATAAATATTTTGACCAAAATAGTGACTTGTGGAAATGAAAATGGACAAATTTAAGTAATTCAATGGGTGCCAAAATCCATATCAGTTAGGAAAATTACAACAATATAGATGAAAAGAAATGCAAGAAAAGGGTGCAAATTATTTTTGGTTCAAATAGAGATGACTATACAACAGAGTGAAAAATCATCTTTAGATACCCTACCAATTATTAAAGACTACGGAGATGTTTTTCCAGAAGAGACTCCCGGATTACCACCCCATAGAGATATTGATTTCTCTATTAATTTGGTGCCTGCCGCAACTCTAGTTTCCAGGGCCTCTTTCCAAATAAGCCCACCCAAATTACTGGAACTAAAGATGAGATTGAAAGAATTGCTAAATAAGGGATATATTAGGCCTATTGTGTCACCATGGGGAGAAATGGTGTTATTCATTAAAAATAAATATGGCACTTTCAAGATGTGCATCGAGACTACTGACAGCTAAACAAGTTGATTATCAGGAATAAGTATATGTTGGCCCTTATTAACGATCTGTTTGATTGAGTATAGGGGGTGGTCATCTTTTCAAAGATTGACTTAAGAACATGATACCATCAATTAATAATTAGAAATTAGGATATTCATCAGACAATGTTTAGGACTTGATATGGGTAGTACGAATTCATAGTATTGCTATTTAACCTTAAAAATGCTCTGACAATGTTCATGTTCTTGATGAATAGCCTACTCAGTAAATTTTTCGACAAGTTTGTGCTGGTGTTTATTGACGATATCCGTATATACTCTAGAGATGAAGAGGAACATAAGGAACACTTAATATTGGTCTTGCAAACATTAAGGGAAGATAAGTTGTTCACAAAATTCAGCAAATGCAAATTCTATAAAACCAAAATATAATATTTGGTCCACATCATCTCTAAGTACGTGCTAGCAGTTAATTTGGAAAAGGTTAGAGTCGTGGAAAATTGGAACATACCAAAGGATGTGTCTGTTGTCCGATCATTTATGGGGATATCAGGGTACTATTGACAGTTTATAGATGGATTTTCCAAAATTTCCTATCCTATCACTTCATTACAAAAAAGGGGATTTACGTTTGAATGGACTTCTGAATGTCCAAGTAGTTTTAAAAAAATAAAAGAATTAATTACAAAGTCCACCATTTTGAATCTTCCAGATCCTAACAAGGAATTCACCATGCCTAGCAATGCCTACATGAAAGGGTTAAGAGGAGTTTCATTGCAAGATCAACCAATACCATGCAAATAATTAATAACCAGTGGTCAAATAAGACCAAAGTCACAATATAGGATCAATTTCCAACACAAATGAAGTTCGTAGGTTAAGTGAAAATTATTAGTCAATAGTTATGTTTTGTAAATAGTAAACAAGGAGGCTTGCGACCTTGAAACCCCTAATATGGATGAGAAACATAAAAATAACTGCTAATGGAAACATAAAAAAAAGGAAATTCTCAAATAGTCAAGAACTATGCCATATGATGAGAATCCTGGTGTGTTAAAATAGAAATTGAGTTTCGGGCTTTTTAGGTCTGCATATTTCTAAGGTAGCAATGTAGAAGCTAATAACTATAGCTTGGAGTCATTATGAAAAAAGCACCATGCAATGTACACTGACAAATCAAGAGTCATACCCTCAACCATTAATAATGTTGAGGATATAAACGGACACTCCATCCATGCACTCATTAACCCCAAGCAAAAGTACATTATTGGATATTTATGAGTAGAATTAGCAAGGGCCACCCACCTGTGAAATGGGGGATTGGTTAGCCATAGAGGACCCCAAAAAACTTTAGGAAATCAAGGCTGGAAAAGGAAACTGTGAGCGTACCTATGCAATCAGTCAGGAAACAGGTTAAATTAGGTATGAAATAACAAAACATTGGTGTATTTAAGCAATTAAGTGACTATGGAAGAGGGGAAGAGCTAGGGCAAGAATAGATATTGCATTTCAATTGGGGTTTTATCTCCATTTATGTTGCTACGATGTCCAAACTTTAGTGAAAATGAAGTACAAAAATAATCCGTGTAATAGGCATGTTAGAAGGAACAGTTAGTTGAGTGTCATGTTACCTAGAGTATGGGGATGACATTACACTTTTGAAAAAGAGCAACGAAACTTTCACTACCTCGGCCTTCTCAAGGAAGAAATTTGGAACACATACTCTACACCTTTATAACCCAAAACACAATAGAGCATAATATTGACACCCTATATTACACCTTGAAAACCCTACCATGCTCTAGAATAAGTGAAAAAAGGTTGTTACCTGAGGGTTTTGAAGCATAGTCACACATCCTGGATAATATCCAATGCAAGATCTGGTGGGCTGAAGCGTAGCCTGAGGAAGTGATCGAGACTAGATATAACAAAACCTGCAATGCGAAATAGAGTGGTTAGTAAAAAGGACAAAGAGAAATTGGACAATAACCCAACCAAACAAACTTGGATGCAGGAGTTACCTGGTTGCATAAGGGTTTGAGTTAACTATCACAGGAAGGTTACAGTACTATTGCTTTCACGATATGGAACTAGTGCTAATAACCATGTTGAAATTATCACTCCACGGAATAAAGGGATTAGTGGAAGTAAGCAAAGAGGGGGAGCACTAGTCTCATAGTGGAAGAAAAAGCCTTAGACATGGGAGAGTGAACACCAGAGTGGGAGGAAGAATTTCAAATGCAGAAGAGTAGGTAGAGGGGACCTTAGGGTTTAACAAGGTGATTTACATCATTGCATGAACAATATGTATTTGCCTCCATTCAGATGCCTCAATATGGGAGCCAAAACGTGAAGTCAAATGTCGTTGTTGAGATGGAAGGTGAGTATTGGTCAGGTATGCAACAACCCTTGGTCTAATTTTAACATGGCACGAGAGTATAGTGACAGTCAAGATAAATCACTTCGATGTTTTCTGCATACCCTTGTGATCTCATAAACATTATGCTGTATAAACCTTATGATGTACTAGGAGTAGTATGCCAATAGGGGTGCACACTAAGGAGATGCAAAAAATATATGCTAACCATTGATATTGAGTAATTAAGGAAGGGGTATTAATACCCAAATTAATAACTTAGAGAAATTATTAGGGTATAGAAAGTAGTAAAATGAAATGACAGTGAGTCTAGCTATATTATGTAATGTGGACACCCAACCTTGCATAAAACATGGAATAGTGTAAATTTCATTATCAAATTGATTACCATAGATGGAACATGAAAAAAAATTAAGAAATTGGGTGTGCGACATGGTCTATTTTTACTTGTTGACATTCTTATCACCTAGACAAATATTCAGCAACCTCCTTCCTTGTATCAAGCCAAAAGAACTATTTCTTAAGCATTGTAATCATATTTTGATACCTATGGCGACTTCATAAAGGTCTCTCATGATGTTCACTAAATATCAATCATTTAATTGTTTCTTGATCTATAATATAAATATGTGTGTATATGTTAGCAACATGTTTTTACTAATTTCATAACCAATCAATTTATCTTGGTCAACTTTAATTTTCATGTCTTCACACATATGATTATAATTATAATATGTTAAATCTTTAATCTTCTCTAAGATGTCTATTTCAATTCAACTTACTATTATATCATAAAATTGCTTCAAACTTCAATTTAATGTGTTTTCCACCTTGTTTTGTTTCCATTTTATGCATTTAATGTTGAATTTGTACTTGCTAAGGAAGGCCATTCACCTAGATTTCCTAACATTCATATCAAGTTGAATGAGAAAACATTTTAAATTTACATGATCGGTAATTAATGTGCATTTTCTACCAATTAAATAATTCCTTCACATTTTTAGAGTGTGAACTATATTTTACAATTCCAAGTCATAAAACACATAATCTTTCACGTGTCTTTTATGTTACGAGACTCATATGCCACTACATGCCCTTCATACATAAGCACACCTCTTATACCTTCTAGGTAGGCATATATACATACTTGTAAACATTTATCTAGATGCTCTATTTTGAGCAAAAATAACTATATGTTTCAACCACTCGAAGTTTTTTTGACACTATTGTGTCCATTGAAATTTCACCCCTTTCTAAGGAGGTTATAGGATATGCTAATATGGAAAATTGCTCTATAAACCTATGATAGTAACTATTAATTCCAATAAATGATCTTATATTAGTTACGTCTTTTGATACTAGCCAACCAAGAATAGGTTTCAATTTCTCAAGGTCCACTACCATCCCTTCTTTTGAAATGATGTGGCCAAGATATTGTATCTTGTCCCATAAAAAATCATATTTTCTAAATTTTGCATATAATTAATATTCTTGCAATGTATATAATACTATTTCCAAATATTTTTTATGTTGTTCCAGCATTGTGGAAAATATTAGTATATCATCTACAAAACAAACACAAAATTTTCTAAAAATTTGTTGAATGCACTGTTCATCAAGCACATGAAAGTGTCAAGTATATTCCCAAGTTCAAAGGGTAACATTGTGAATTCATAGTGCCCATACTAGGTTCAAAAGGTTTTTTTTGGTATGTATTCCTCTTTAATCCTCGGCTAGTGATATCCAAATATGAGGTATATATTGGAGATACATTTGGTCCCTTGAATTGGTCAAATAAATCATCTATGTGAAGTAAAGAATATTTATCTTTTACTATTCATTTATTCATCTAGGGATAGTCGATGCACAACTTGAACATCCCATCCTTTTTCTTAATAATTCTTGTAAGTATATTTTCATCACCATGAGTTCCGGCACAATCATCCAATAAATGGCCTTGGATAACAATGTTGCTCCCCATATCAATTTTTTAGAGAATTATATTTCACTGTTAGGTGGTAATCTAGGAATCTTTTCTAGAAACACATCTTGATAATTTCGTATCAGCTCTAATTATTCCAAAGACTTAACTAACTTGTTCTAAGAATGATATTCCACTTTCATAGTGAAGAGTTGACATCCTTTCCTTGTTTCTTTCTTCATATGTCAACTTGATATTTGGCATTCCGAGATAGGTCTCAGTATGTATTTTATAATATGTGATTCCCCATTATTTGTAGTACATGTAAATATTTTGTCAAGGAAGTTAAAAATTTCTTTATAGTTTTCCACTTATTCCATGACTAATAAAACATCATAAGAGCCTAATGATAGTATGTTTGGATGTACTATATTTTATTTCCCATTCAGCACAATTGGGTAAGCCTTTACCCAACAAGTGAATTTTATTTTTGCACTCATAGCTAAATAAACCAAGACAAGGATTTTTATACATTTTAGGCACTAATATATAGTTTTCTATAACCTTAGGGAAAACATAACTTAGGCTAGCACCGAGATCAATTAACATAGAAACATATTGGTTAAATAAAGTACCTTCTATATCCACCATGTTGGATTGGATCTCTTCCTATCACTCTTCCATGGCTACACTAATGCAAGGAATTTTCCTAGAGACATCTTTGACAATGGATGCTTTTTCTACGTTCTAAATATGTTGCATTGATCTCTATTGTAGAGATAATTTCACAAAAGGTGGGGTTCATTGAAATTGTGACACTTCAAAGAATCTTTATCCTTCCCATTATATCCCTTATTAGATTTAGTTTGTTTGGACCCAATCTAGATTTGCATTTGATATTTCTAGGATTGATTGTTATTTTTAATAAAACTATGATTTTGACCCCCTTGATCAAAATTTTTAAATTATCTGGTTTTTCTTCCCTTACTATTCTACACAACCTCATCCTTCTTTTTGTTAGTCCAATATTTCAAGTTCTCTCCTTTCTATTAAGTTTACTAATAACACATTTTCAACTTCCAAATAACCTCATCCATAGTCTTTGGGTTATCATATTCATTTCACTCCTTAAAGGGGAGCTAAAGACAATTTATAAACCATTGAATTTTTTATTTTTCTTCTTTTAGTAGGGTACATAATGTAATAGGTCTGTAAAATTAGTTACTAGCTCATCCATTTACATTTTTACCAATTATAAATCATGAAAATACTTCTCCTTATTATCAAAATACCATTATATTAGGTACTTCTTGTTGAACATTCACTCAAATTCCTCCCAGTTAACCTCTTTTCATTCTAGAATATTAATTGTTCTAACCTCTTCACACCATAGGGAAACTTTTCCTTGTAATTGGTACATGGCTAATTTGGACTTTAGTTTAGTGTAATAATCATAAACTTTAAAATATTGATTAATATTGAGTATCCAAGCTCTTACAACTTCTTCAGATTCCTCATCATGCGTTGGGGGTCTAATTTTTCTAAGTTCTCCATGTAATTCCACCTTCAACTTCTTTCAAAATTTAGAATGAATTTTCGATAAGTTATATTCCTCCTCCTTAACCATTCCCTCTTGACTTTCATCCACCTCTTATGTTTTATTTTGTTTTTTGGTTTCTCCCTCCTTCATTGTTTGCATAGTCTTAGAATTTGATTTGTATGTCAAATTCTTGATTATGTATTCTTGTTTTTCTCTAGCCTTTAGTAATTTTTAATGTCCAAGATGGAGGTTGATTATTTATATTTACAAATCTTTAATTATATTTAATAACTCCTTGGTAGGGACTTGGGCCTACTAGCCCTGGTATATGTAAATTTCTTCTTCCTCTATATGAGTAACTTCATGACGTTTTCCATGGCCTTTGCTACTTTATTTAATCTTTCGGTTTTATAATATTTGTGTGTAAGAGGAAAAAATTCATTTTTATATGGAACCATTTTTGGCATAAATGTTTCATTTTTTAACCTAGTTTTGCCTCTTATACCACCTTGTAATACCCCCCACAATATTCATCTTATTTATATTAAAAATGAGGAAAGATTTATTATATATAATATATATATATATATATATATATATATATATATATATATAAAATTGATATGCATAGCTTAGGCCTTATGAGGACATAATATTTTTTTCTTAAAATGAAACAAGGAAAATGCTAATGCTCACATTTTTCTATGTTTCCAATTTTTATTTGAGTTTCCAAAGAAAAGACCAGGGTCTAATTCCCTTACTAGGAATTTTCCACCATTTTCTCGAGGTATTTATTATTTTTTATAACTATATATGAATATTTATACAGTGCCAAAGGATAGATTCAAATCTCACTTTTCTTTATATTGAAAATAATGGTCCTACTTGTTACATGCCATTTTGTTACATCTGGTCAATAGGCTCGAAAACGGGATCAATCAATATCGATGAACACTTTGTCATTATACCTGAGCATATCCTCTCCAAAAATTCTAAGTTTTCGTGATAATCAACTCAAAATAAGTGTTTTTAGACCCATCACACCTTGTCTCCTTAGCCACTTGTAATCAACACTAGTAGCATCCTTGTTCACCTGCGCTGGTCAACAACTCTTGTTCCTTTCCACAGGTGCATTGATTCTACAAATTTGGGAAAATTAAAAAATATTTTGAAGCTTCCTCTTCTGGAAGATTTGAATGCTCTTTTAACTATTTACCATGGATAAAGGGATTGAATCCTATCTTGGATACTTCACCTCTTATCCCTTCAGCTTATCCTCCCATCATATCTGGATCTCAAACCCATAGTGGTAAATCCTAAACTACCACTCTTCTCCTATAAATTTAATATCATCCATAGCATCAAGGTTGGTTTTTGGAGATTCCTAGTTCCCTCGTTATGTTGCTTTGAGGTTAAATGCATCATCACATTCATGGATTAGGTTTGGTGTTGAGGCGTGGTTTGCGACAAGGAAGGACAAGTCAACTTGGCGAGACATCTACAAAGTAAGGTTCTATTTATGGTTGTAAAATATCTCCTATATCTATTAATATATATAGCATCTCGTTTTCCTGTATGTGTTTTTTTATGTTCATAGTCATGTCTTTCGATGCCATTTTGATTCATTGAATGAACATTTTAGATTATGCTACATGGATGTTGTGGATCCTTTTCCTATATTAGTCACGTGTGCAAGTTCCGATTATAGAACTTGGAGATGGAATTAGAACTTACAAGTGAGAAGGAAAGAAAATATTGCTAGGAATTCTAGGGATTCTTTCCTATAATCTAATTTCTCTAAGAAAAAATTTATGCCTTTTGTCCTCTGTTGTTCTAGACTAGAGCACAAGGTCTAGGGAATTCACCTTCTTCCACAATTGTAAATTCCACATAACATTACTAACCTCCTAGAGGATGTATATTAATAAAGCAACTCACTCCATAAATACAAGGTGTGACCTTCATGTGTTTTGGTTACAAGGGTTCCTAGTTTTTTGATTGATTGTAATAACATTATTAATTCACCCCACAGTGCATTGTAATACCACTATGACTCATCTTATATTTTAACAACCTATCACAAGTCCCATATGCATTGTAAAAAATTGAAGTATATATAATGTTGATAGGCTATGTTACATGACACATTTTTTCATAATATTTTCTATTAAATATATTTTGATCACCTGAAACTTCTAATTAATGAGGTTAGGAAATGTGGAGGATTTCTCTAACGAGGTAATATGTTAGGCCCTCATCACATGAATATCGTGTAGTCGAGTGTACAGCTAGCTACCACCTGCCTTATGATCGCTATTAATCATGGCCTTCAACATGACATAAACCTATGATTAACAATATAGATTACTTACAATTAGTTTGGAGGAACTACCTATGACCTCACCATCGTCCATGTCCCATTTCCACACTCGAAAATTGAGATAGAGCTCTACAACTTAGAATTTTTTTTCTTCCATGACTACACTGTTCTCTTCTCTATTTGAAGGTCGAATATGTATTTATTGAAGGTTCTAGGATATAATGGAATTTGTAAGAATGTTGGATGTGACTTAAAGAAGATTAACTTCTTCAGATATAGTTTTGTCTTTCCTTAATGACTTGTAAAGGTTATTTAATAGAAATAATTTAATGTTTGATTATCCTTTTTATAATTTATTCTATAGTAGATATGGAGGTTTACATGTTTAGCTCAATAAATAACTTCTTGGTTTCTTTTTTCTTTGGTGAATTCTATAACAAACGTCCCCTAGTACATCATTTTTTTCTTCCTCAAATGAATAATAGGTGGTGACCACCAAGCATATCCCTAAGCATCTCCTCTCCATAAAGTGTGATTTTTTTGGATAATCAACTCAAAATCAATGTTCTTAGCCCTAGCACACATTACCTTCTTATCCACTTACATTCAACACTGGTTTTGTTCTTGTTCACCTTCACTGGTTAGGACTTGTTGTTCCTTTCCATAGGTGTGTTGATTCTAGAAATTAAAGAAAATTAAAAAATATTTTGAAGCTTCCTCTTCCAAAACCTTGAAATATTGTTTTGACTATTTACCATGGATAAAGATCTTGGATCCTATTTGATCCTATCTTGGATAATTCACCTCTTATCCCTTGAGCTCATCCTCTCATCATATGTGCATCTCAAGCCCATAATGGTAATCATAAACTACCACTCTTATACTATAAATTTACTACCATGCATAGCATCAAGGATGGGTTTTTGATATTGGTAGTGCCCTCATGACATTTATTTGAGGCTAAAGGAGTCATCACATTCATGCATTAGGTTTGGTGTTGAGGTGTGCTTTGTGACAAGAAAGTAAAACTCAACTTGGGGAGACATTTGTAAAGTAAGCTTCTATTTATGGTTCTAAACATCTCCTATAAATATTAATATAAAGAGTATCTTGTTTTCCTATATGTGTTGTGTTATGTTTACGCTCATGTATTTCAATGCCATGTTGATTCATTAAATTGATATCTTAGATTATTCTATGTGGATTTTGTCGATCTTTTCCTTGTTTTAGTTGTGTGTACAGGTTATAATTATAACACCTGGAGTTGAAATTAACACTTATAAAAGAGGAGGAAAGGAAATTTTGCTAGGAATTATATGTAGGCTTATTTCCCATACTCTAATTTATTTAAGGAAAAAACTATGCCTTTTGTCTTCTATTGTTCTAGGCTAGAACACAAGGCCTATGGAATTCACCTTTTTCCACAATTGTAAATTCCACATAACATTATAACCTCTTAGAGATGTATATTAATAAAGAGACTCACTCCATAAATATAGGGCCTGAACTTCGTGTCTTGTGGCTACAAGGGCTCATTTTTGGTTGATTGTAATAAAATTATTAATTCACCCCATGGTGCATTATAATACCACTATGAGTCATCTTAGATTTTATTGAACTATCACAAATCCCATATGCATTGTAAAAAAATCACATATATATAATCTTGATACGCTATGTTGCATGATGCTTTTGTTCATAATATTTTCTATGGAATTTATTTTGCTTGCCTACAACTTCTATGTAATGATTTTAGGCAGTGTGGAGGCCTTCTCTGGAAAGGCAATACATTAGGCCTTGGCCACATGAATATCATGTAATCGAGTTTATAGCGAGTTTCCACATGTCGTATGATGGGTATTAATCCTAACCTTCCATATGACATAAAACTATGATTAACAATATAGATAACTTATAGCTAGTTTGGAATAATTACCTATGACTTCGCCATCATCTCTATCCCATTTGCACACCTAAAACTTGAGATAGAGCTCCACAGCTTAGAATGTTTGTGCTTCCATGAATACAAGGTTCTCTTCTCTATTTGAAGGTTAATTTTGTGTATAGTGAAGCTTCTAGGTTCTTATGGCATTTGTAAGATATTTGAATGTGACTAAATTAAGATTAACCTCTTCAAATATTGTTTTGTCTTTCTTGATCAACTTGTAAATTTTATTTACTAACAGTAATCTAATGTTTGATTCTCCTTTTTGTAATTTATTCTAGAGTAGATATGGGGGTTTACATTTTTAGCTCAGTAAGTAACTTCTTGGTTTGTTTTTTCTCTGGTGAATTCTATAACAAAGGTCCCCTAGTACATCATTTTATTTTCTTCCTTGAATGAACAACAAGATGTGACCACCATCCACGTACAGGTAAATTTTTTTTTTAACAAACTCTTATTCCATCCATTCAAACCCTAAAGAAATTCTCAATTAATTTGTATTTTCTAACCTTTGTCTTTTTGTGACATTAGGAACAAGCATGTAGCACTTTGTCCTTCTCCATTCACGGTAATTTTCTTTGTTGAAATTATTTCTTCCTTCTTTTTGATTGTTATACTCTTGACCTCTTTCTTGAAATTCTAATTTGTTTCCTTCCCTTTTACAAGTACATCCTTTCAAGACCAAAGATCATTGGCATGGTTTTCTTTTAAGATTTTTTTCCCTTGGTTCTTCCTCAAATCCTATGGCTCTTCTAAGTTCTTACATAATTTATGTTATCTTCTAGGATACCTGACCATGGTGGCCAAAACGCTACCATGGTTATTTTAATGTTTAGGTTTCTGATGTGGCTCTAACTTAGACATAAATTAAGGCTTGTGCCTCTAAATTAAACATATATTAAGGCACATCTAACAATCCTTCAACATATTAAACCCATATTTTTGCATTAGATAATGTATTCTTAACTTTAATAATGATCATTAGGAAGGTTTATGAATAATTGCATATTTGTGCCTAATCTTATTTATTTTTGTGGAATATTATGAGAATATTGGGAAGATTATGAAGATTTGGAGGAGGAGATAATTTAGGGATTTTCTCCCTACTATAGGAGAATATATATTAAATAATAAACCAACAAGATATTATGGAATTATGACACATATTGTGGAACTCCAGTGATTGAGAAAATCTACGAATGTGTTGTGAGCCATTAAATGCAGATTCCTAGTATTAGGAACCAGATCCACTAATCAATGGATTTTGGTGGGGAAATCTTCCTCCTTTCATGGGTAATGATTCCTAATCATTTTTTCCAAGTAACAAGTCAAATTTTCCTTTAGGGAGAGATTTTGATTATTCTTCTCATGGAGAGAACTCGTATTTTTGCAGCTCCATTGTATTTTCTTACTGGGATGTAATTGTATTGATGAAAATAATGAAGACTAGTGTCATGTTCAGCTTCTAAATATTTTTCTCCTCAATATGTCTCTAAGTTTCCTTGGGCTTGGCCATCCCAGGAACCTCAGATCCCTTTTGTATCATTTTCTTTCCTCCTTTTCACTTCTTATTCACATCCATCTCTTGTTTTTATTTCTTTCTATTTCTGCATTTAGTATTAATGATTTCTTGTTGTAGGATTGGGTTAAATGGTTACTGTAAGTTATTTTATAGGATAAAAAGCATCATTTCACCCTTCGAAAAGCTTTGGAAGGTCATAGTAATCATTGAGATACTTGGATTAGTCTTCATATTTGCAAATCTAGATTTTTGGAACTCCTTTTTAGCAAAGAATAGTAAATTTCGGATATTTTTTAGAGCATGATAACGAGCTTCAATTGAGTTGGTTCCACTTGAATTAGATCAAAAAAGAATTCTATCTAATAGAAAAAAATACCCCATTGAATTTTCACTTGATTAGGTTAGTCATTTGACAGAATTACTAGCTCACTAGTTTTCAAATTTCTGATTTTTAGACTAGTAATTTTCCGTTATGTAATAAATATTCCCCATGTGTAGATGAATTTATGGATAGATTCAGATAATAATGTGTGTTTTCTTAGGAGCTTATGCATTACAGGTAGACCTAATCTCGCCTCATCCACCCATGTCGCCAAAATCCACTAAAGTCAATCTGAATTCTTGTTTTATAAGAAACAATTGTCATTTCCATTAAGCAAATATATCCACCTTGAAGCCCTTTCTTGAGTTATGGGTATTGTCCACCACCTCAATCCCTTATTCTTCTATTATCCACCTTTCTGAAGTTCCATTCCACCTTATAGACCACTTCATAAGCTTTCATCTTGCTTTTGGTAACAAAACAGGGGATCCTGTAGACATCCTATAGGAACTAGTACTTCTTGTAGACATCCTGTAGGAAAACTTGTACTGGCCTGTTTTGAGCCCGAATTAAGAAAAATCATCACTAGAATCTAGGATTAGGCCCCTACTTGCCATCCAAGCCATCTGAAACATTTTACTCCTTTTCCTCCACACATGTCTGCCCTGCCAAAGAACCAAGAAATATTAGCATTTACATTTTTCAAGAAAAAAGATAAAAAGCAAAAAGTTATTTTATATTTCTTCATGCACACAACATTTAGCACTCTCTAGATCAGATTCCATGCTCAGTTGGTTTAAATAATCACATGTGATAAATAGGGTTAAGTTAGGTTTCTTTTAAATTTAGTTCATGATATATGCAGTTACAATATGTTTGTTTCCTTGTACTTTATTTCATGCAATAGGTTAGGGTTTCCATTTTAGTGAATTTTCTGCAGTAAGTTTAGGGTTTGATTTTAGTACATGCACTCCACTAAATCATGATATAAAAGGGAGGATGCATTGTATGTTGCACATATAGTGTCGATACCTCTTAATTTTGTACAAACCTGAGGTTGATAAGTAAAGTCGATAGCCTTAGGAGTTGCAGCATTCTTGTTGTAGTACCGAGGCTCTTTAGTTTCTTAACCAAAAGAATTGTTCATTTAAACTCTTTATTATTCTTCAACATTTCTAGGAAAGTATATATTATATATATATATATATATATTATATACTATATATATATATATATTATTATATATATATATATTACATATATATATATATATATATATAATATATTATAATATATATATACTATATATATATATCTGTGTAAGACGATCTAGTAGGCTAATGACAGTTAAATTTCTTAGCAATAAGAACTATAGTTTATTTATAATATCGAGGGTTTTCTTTCAACTTCTTGTCAAAAATAGTTTCTTGTATTTTCAAAGAATTGGATTAAGAATTAAATATCTCACCATGTTTATATACTTATGTTATAATTATTTAGCATCTTGTAAAGACATGTTTTTCTTTAAAAAAAATTATATTTTTCCCATTTATGAAACTCTCGAATACATGTTTTTGTCATAGTTTTCTTTGCTTCTTCAATATATATGTATACTTTGAAGTTATTATAGTAACATTTTTATAGTCTATTAGCGCTTGTTGAAATGCATTATTAATGAAATTTTTATATTTTTTTCCTCAATCAATATTACCAAGTTGTTCAAATTAAGTTCTCTTGCCAAAAGTGAAATAGATTTATGCCTACATATCTCATTAAAAAATGTTTATCATCTCTCTTTGGTTTCTTTTATAGAGCCTTGGACCATAATTATTGGCAGAAATTGTCATGGGGTCTACAAAATCTTTCTGTGTCCTAATTACCTTGTGAGCTAAGGATTGCTACCAACCAAATGGGTAGATAGAACCCTTGTCTACAAATCCTAAGGAAACCAATTTTTCTGACCTTTTAACCCTACTCCTATATGACTTTATCTATGGGTTATTATTAATAAACAATTTCTCTCTTTTTTATCATTGTTCTTGTATTATAAGGCAAAACTAGACCATACAAACAGGGTTAGTTAAAATAACTTGATATTTCATATAACATTTACCTTGATTCGGAATTTATGTTCTTTCCATCACAAAATTCTTTTTTAGGAATTCCTTGTTTAAGGTTTACCTATTCTGAGTATTGACAACTCCTTACAAAACTATTTAGATTACTCTATAGGTGCTACCCTACCAACCCCCTAACATTGCAAGTTAGAAATAAAAGTACAATTTCTAGCACATATAAACATTAGGTTACAAACACACAACATTATAACCAATATTCAAACACAAATTCAAAGTTCTAAAACTAATTTATCCAAATAAATATGTTTTTCCTTTCCCCCTTCCAAACATTTCCAAAATGTATCTATTCAACAATGATTGAACATGGAAAAACAATTATATAAATCTCTTCCTAGGAATGTATTAATGTATCTCATGCTCCTTCTAAGATCGAATTTATAGGTATATAGCCCGAAGCTCTAATGTTCTCTATGAGGGAATTAGTCAAGGAACTTTCTAGAATCTCTTCCCTTGAACCCTTAAGCAGTGTCCTACTAAATTTCTTGGATTCCAACTAGTATTTCTCTCCCACTAATTATACCTTAAGATCAATTGTAATTCTCTCCCACAATGCTCCACATAGATTCCACTTCATGGCATTTATCTCCATTAATTTCTCATTCTAGTGGCCTGCTGGTGCCAAATTTAGCTAAATAATAATAATGGCAAAAGGAAAAAATATCCTTCTTTTTCTCCTACCCTGTTCTTGGGAATAACTAATTCCAAATGTTTCCTTGAAAATAAGGAGTTAAGTTCCACATTATATCCCTTAACACATTACCAATAATGGTAACACACCAAATATAATTTATTTTCCATTAATTAAAGTAAATATTTACATCAACAAGTCATGTTTAGTCTAAGCCCCAAGGGATAGCTCAAATGGTCGAGTTCCCATTGCTAAGTACTTTCCCAGTTGGGAGGTCAAGGGGTCAAATCTCCTCGACACCCTCAGGGTTAGGCCTATTAAGATTAGCCGACGGGCATATCCCTTTGGGTGGATCTGCCCCGATATTTCCCATGGATGTAGCGACCACTCAGTGATCGTGAACCACAGCTTAAAAAAAATAAAATAAAAAAAGTCATGTTTAGTCTTTTTATCTTTTCCAGCCACAACTAAATGAAAATTATCATAAATAATTGTCTAGGGGTATTATAGAGCTCCATAGTAGAGTGAATATGCAAAAATTAAGGTAATAAAAGGAGATATAAATCCCCATGTTCTCTAAAAAACAATTGGCTATGACAAGTGAATTATCTTCCTCAAGTAAGTTCAATGGCCTAGGAGGGAATAAATTCGAATCCTTGAACCTAGTAGATGAAGACGGGGAAATTCCATGTTTGACCCATAAAGAGATTCCATTGGTAGACTATAGGGTACTATCATTAGGGGACAAAATGTTGAGATTAATCCCTTATAACATATCCTTGTTCAATAACGGATTGATACAAAGGAAGAAATTGAATGGAGGAGGATGAATTTTACTCCCAAAAGAGTACAAGAATTCCACAAGGATCTTTTTTCTTTAGTTCAAAAGATGAAAAATCAGAAGGTGAATGGGAAAAAGTAATATCCGAGAGTTGATTTTCCATGCAATTGGAAGGACACTAGAAAGGAAAAAATAATACCAAGGTTATGGGACATGTATCCCAAGCTGAATGGAGGGAAAAAGCTAAAGTATCACATGGGGTTAATTAATGGCTATGGAAATTGGCATTAGCAAAGGAAAAGAGAAATAAATGGAAATTAAATCATGGAATAAGGGAAAATAGGAGAAAATGAAGATGAAGAGAAAATAATATGCATCCAAATGAATTTAGAGAGAAGATAAAGAAAAATGAAAGAAAATAAGGAAAAAAGGGAAGAGACACTAGACATCAATTATAAAAAATCTTCTGAGAAACAATTGACAACTTTTTGATAGAATTTTGATTAGTTTCAGAAATAATACTCTACGAAATAGAGAGAGGAGGAAGAACACAAGTAAGAAAGAAAACCAAATAACAAGAAAAGGAAAGAAAGGGATTGCAAGGAGACGATTGGAAGAGAAACCATAACAAGAAAATTTTGTAGGTAATAGGTTACATGTGTGGTTTCAATGTTATGATTTGAATGCATGATGCATGCATTTGGTTTACATGAATGCTTTTTTATCATTCACATGTGATTTTCCTATATTAACAATGGCTACAATATTTACAATTTCCTACATAGCCATTGTGTGATGGGATTCATTCTTGGTTGATATTTGGATTATCAGAATATTTTGGATCGGGGTGAGGCAGTCTCAGGAAAACGCCAAGGGTTTGGGGTGGAGATCATTTTCTCCGGGAAGCCATTGAGTGGTGGGTGGAGATAAGAAACTTCGTTCGTGTATGGTGAAGAGATTATGAGGAATCCAATATTACGTTGGTTTGGTGGTTTTTGAACTAGTTCAGGTGAAATCATTGTGGTTAACAGTTGAGGTGGTTTAGCCTCTAGAATCCCTAGTTGGTTTTATTTTGGCTTATCCCATGAGATCCCACACTCATGCTTGGAATATGGCAAGAGGATGATTGAATTAAATAGAGATTTGGTTTAGCCCAATTTATGGTCGGGTGGTGCATGGAAGTCCCTCACTTGCCTAAATTTATGTATACATTATTAAGTGTTATTTATTATTGAGATCAATGACCACATGTATTAGTTATTGTGTTGATTGTACAATTGGTTTGGCATGGCTTCATAAAGGTTAAATGATGGTTATAGGTATGGTTAAATGGTGTTATCTTGTTATGGATCTTATTGATGATTTGATAATTCATTGAGTGGTTATATGAATGTATGATCTAACAAGTGTTGTTGCAGATAGCTTGAGAAGGAAATGAGACTTCTTGATGACTCTCTAGTAAAATGAATGAAACAACGATCAGATATGCATTCATGACCTATAACCACCATGTTTATAATATGTTTGTCTAAATGTTTATCATATGATTGGGATGTTTGGGCAAGATATAATACTAATATAGATTACGTAGACTTGTGATCATATTAGAGTTTCTTCTGAAAAGGTTATGAATAGTTCTAAGCAGTGGCCTATAGGCTATCCTTGAAAATGTGGCACTGATTATGTAGCCATGGTCTTCTAATTGAGGAATTTTGGATATATCCACATGGAGGATGGCCTCTATGTGAGGCTAGAGCCTTTTGGCCATATGGAGGGCTTGGCATGTGTTTGTTTCTATTGTGAAGTGAGACAAGAAGATAGTTTCCTCTCACGGTAATATCATCAATGGATGTTGTTTGGCATGCGGGTGATCTAGTGTTCCTAAGATGTTTTAGTAAGTTTTCCAATTAATAGACCCCACTTTCCTAATTAGAAGTAGGTTTTTGGGTCATGTCATAGTAACTCTCAGCTCATGTTTAGCCTAGAGAGCTTGTAAAATTGGGTAAATGTGGGGTGGGGTCTTAGAGGGTGGTATCAGTGAAATTTAGTTCCATGGAAACATTATTTGATATTAGTGTTATAGAGTGGTATCAAAGTGAGGCTTACCGTGTTGGACCTCAGGTTAAATGCAAATGGTTATGGTTATCATGCATGTGGTTCTTGTCTCAATTTTGTATTGATTCATGTATTATGGGGATATCTTGTTTCTATTATATATATATATTATATATATATATATATTTTATATATTATTATATATATATAATATATATATATATATATATATATATATATATATAATATAGATATATAGATATATATAGTGCTAATCTTGACTGACTTGTGCAGATGTAAAATCCTCCCTGAGATACATTGAGGTATACTTTTGATTATGTCTTCTATTTGGTTTAGCTAACATGGTATGTTTACAGGAAATAGAAGGCTAAAAGATGAAGAGAAGAATGGTAGATTACAAATCACATGACTCCAAGTATGGGACCAAGGTGAAATGAGAGGAATGGGAGAATTTAGTTGACTATCAAGCAGAGGAATATTTTCTTGATCTACTAGATACATTTAGGAGTCTGAGGGAAAAGATTAAAACTTGCAGAGTAGATAATAAAAAGTTGATTGAGGCATAGGAAAGACTTGCAAAGGCTCAAGAAAATAAATTTGATTTCAATGCAATGATTCTTCAAAGGCTTTCATACTTAAAAAAGCAGGGACAGTTGGGATAGTTGGGAATTAGTCATTGAGATAGGTAGAATGACAAGACTAATGGGGAATATGGTAGCAGGTCTTAGAGAAGGTATAGGTTGGACAGGGATGATACAGTGAAGAGTGGAAGACCCTTAGATACACATGATAAGATGATTGGTATCTATGGGTTTTATTCTAGATCTTATTCTGTGAGATGACATTTCCATGACCACCAACATCATAGGATGAGTGGGTACTTGCCAAAGGAATTAAATAAATATAATCCTCTTAATTTTCATGGGGAAATGAAGAAATTAGAAGATGTAAAAGAATGGCTGTTGGGGATGAGGAAATTTTTTAGATTTCATGATTACTTAGAGAACATGAAAGCCAAGATAACCACATTCAATCTCAAAGGAAAATAAGATATCTCGCGGGAAGATATTAAGAATGTTAGAGGCATCCCAGAAGGGAATTTGACTTGGGACAAGTTTGAAAGACTCTTCAGGAAGAAGTAATTATCCGAGATGTATTATGATGGAAAGGCCAAGGAGTTTCATGAGCTCATAATGGATTCCATGAAAGATGAAGAGTATGCAACCAAATTTATATATTTTTAGAGGTATGTTCCATATCTCAAGTATGACAAAGAAATGATCCAAAGGTTCATCAATTGCTTTCCATTATCATTCAAAGACAATATTGAGTTTGATGAGCCTCTATCATTAGAGGAATTTATCAGGAAGTTGAAACATTATTATGAGCATTCAAAGAGCAAGCCTAAGTTCGAGCATGACTAGAAAGGTAATGAGAAGTCTAAATAAAAATGGCCCAAGAAGCAAGGAATGTCTCAGGATGTAGGTGAGAAGGAAAATGCAACCCCTCATAAGAAGTTTAATGCAGTTGAGAAAGGACATGGGTCTCATACTTGAGAGAAACGAGATAAAGATAATGGCAGGGAATCTTTGAAGTGGTGTATTTGTGGTAAAGAACATCGCAAGAAGGATTGTCCATTGTACTAGGGTGGAAGGCCACAAATCTATAATGCTCAAGAGGTACAAATAGTAAGGAATGTGGGTCAAAGAATTCCTGTATCTATGGAGAACTTGATAATAGGCAAGAAGACCATTAGGCATCTATTATTGAGATGGAAGGCAAGCTCTGTGATCAAGTTGTTTCCATTTTCTTCAATCCTTGATCTAATTATAGCTATGTTAGTCCTAACTTTGTGGATTAGTGGCATTTGAATAAATAAGTGCATGTATATTCTTGGTTTGTGCATTTGGCTATAGGACCAGGAGAATAATCCATAATTGGATGAGATCTTATTCATTTGAATGTAATAGAATGCCTACAACAACAAATCTAAATGTGCTTCCTTTCAGTGCATATATCATGGTTTTAGGTATGGACTAGTTTTTTATACACACGAATAAGGTAGATTATTATTAGAAGGCCATTTAGTGCCTAGATGATGAGGGATAAAAGAAAATCTTGTAGGGAAAGAAGAAGCCTACATCAATAAAAATGGTTACAACCATGCAAGCTAAGATAACTACAGGTAAAGGTGTGTATTGTTAGTGGTTCATGTTTAATGTAACAAAAGGAAGGATTTCAAAGAAGATTAAGTCCTGAGGATTTATCCTATATTGTAGAAGTTTTAGAATGTATTTCTTGTAGAGATTCTAGAGTTTCCTCCTCATAGAGAGGTGAATTTCCCTATTGATTTGGTATTAGGAGAAACACCAAAATCTAAACCACCATACAGGATGAACACTCTAGAGTTGGTGTAATTTAATTTGCAGCTTAAAGAGATGCTTGATAAGGTATACATAAGGTCAAGTGTGTCTTCTTGGGGTGCACTAGTGTTGTTTGTAAATAAAAAGAATGGTACTCTCAATTGTACTTTTATTAATAGTAGGTTTAACAAGATGACTATCAAGAACAATTATCCATTGCCTTGAATTGGTGATTTGTTCTATAAGTTGAAGGGAGCAGTAGTATTTTCAAATATTGATCTAAGATCAATATATCATCAGGCGTACATCAAAGAGGAATACATCTATAATAATTTGTACAAGGTATGAGCACTATGAGTTTATGGTTGTTCCTTTTGGTCTTACTAATTCCCTAGCCACCATGATGTGTTTGATGAATAATGTTTTTCACCCCTAGATGGATAATTTTGTGATAGTCTTCATTTATGATATATTGGTATATTCAAATAATGAGGAGGAGCATGGAGAGCACTTGGAAACAGTGTTGAGATTGTTGAGAGAGAATCAATTGTATTCCAATATCAGCAAGTGCAAGTTCCTTCAGTCATAGATTCATTACTTGGGACATGTTGTTACCAAGGAAGGGATAGTAGTGGATGCAAAAATGTTTAAGGCTATCATGAAGTGGCCACTTCCAAAGAATGTGGATGAGGTCAGATAATTCATTGTATTAGTAGGTTATTACAGGCAGTTCATTAGGAACTTCTCCAAGATTGGATATCCTATCACATATTTGCAGAGAGAACGAAAAAAACTTGAATGGAATGTTGAGTGTGCAACTAGGTTTGAGCATGTTAGAAAATTATATATTACAAAGAAATGGAACACACAAATATTGTAGAAATATAAACACTGAAACACATAAAAAAAAAAGAGACATTGATATACGTGGTTCACCCAATTTGGGCTACGTCCACAGAGAAATAACCAGTCCTTCCTTTTATATTATCCAGCAAAATGAAGATATAAAACCTACAACAGATCCACTCTAATTCCCTCTTTGTTCTCACATAATCTCCTCTCTCTTTCTTGCTCGCAATACACATCTACATAGACTTAATACAATTCCCTCATATATAGCGAGGGGTTGCCTTTTGGGGGAAAAACCCTAAATTAACATAACTTCTACCGTCAGATCTATTCCTAATGAATGACCCAGATTCACTACAAAATTACAACATTTTACAAGGAAATTTTACATCTATTTTTAGATTAAGGGGTTCTACCCCCGATCCCCCACCAGGGGGGGCTCCAAAAAATCATCGTCGCCCCCCCTAGACCCCACTGGGAGTGCACATTTTACGAGTGGCATTGCCGCCACATTATAAAAAGGGGTCCAATGGAGAGATACCTCTGAATAAGGAAGATAATCAGGCTCAACGCCCAACAATCTCCCACTTGGAGATTGATTATCGCAACTCCACCGCTGCTTCATTTGATGGACAATGACTTCACTTTGGACCTGCCCATTTCTCATCTTCATCATCATAATTGAAGACTAGTCGAAACTGAGTAGAATCTCAGTGTCTCCTGGATTACAACTGTTGTTATCATATCTGTAGGATTTTGGCTAGTGTGTATCCTTTCTAGCCTCAATTGTCCATCTTCCAACACTGATCATATGAAATGGTACTTAAGATGTATATTTTTAGTATTGGAATGAAATGCAGAGTTCTTTACAAGATGTATGGCACTCTGGCTATCACTGTATAACCCGCCCAACTCCTTCTTCTTACCTAATTCATCTAGAATCCTTTGTAACTAAATCATTTCTTTACTATCCTCTATAGCAGCAACATACTCTACTTCCATTGTTGAGAGTTCAACCACACTTTGTAGTTTTGAAACCCAACTCACATTTGTTCCACCTACAGTAAGCACATACTCCATTGGGCTCCTCCTATTATCTCTTTCACTTGTGATATCCGCATCAACATATCCATGTAGAGAAATGTTTAAACCACCAAACCATAATTCTTGATTTGTGGTACCTCTCAAATACCTAAGAATCAATTTCACCACCATCCAATGTTTTTTTCTTGGATTGTTCATGTGCCTACTTACAACTCCCACTGCATGTGAAATATGAGACCTTGTGCAGACCATTGCATACATTAAGCTTCCAACTACTGATGCATATGAAACCTTAGACATATAAGCCATTTCTTCCTGAGTCTTGGAACACACCACCTTACATAGTTTGAAATGGCTAGCCAAATGTATACTAACTGGTTTTGCATTCTGTATTTTAAATATTTTCAACACCTTTTCTATGTACTAACTCTGAGACAATGTTAATTTTTGATTCTTCCTATCTCTATTTATTTTCATACCAAGGATTTTTTTTGCACCAACCAAATCTTTCGTTGCAAATGAGTTTGCCAATTTTCTTTGAGCACATTTATTTCCTACATGTTAGAACCTGAAACAAGCATGTCATCTACGTTCAATAACAATATAATATAGCTACTATAATTTTTCCTTCTGAGATAAACACAATGATCAGAGCGACATTTAGTATAACCTTGTTCAGACATAAACTTGTCAAATTTTAGATACCACTGCCTTGGAGCCTATTTTAAGCCATACAAGCTCTTCTTCAACCTACACACTAGTTTCTCCTTCGCTTTTACATCATAACATTGTGGTTGTTGCATATATATCTCTTCCTCCAAATCCCCATGGAGAAAGTGTAGGAATTTACAGGGTAAGTTCCTCAGACAGAACACCAAAAGAAAACCGCTCACAAACAAATCACAGATCAATACACCAGTATTTTGACGTGGTTAAAACCCTCAGAGAGGGAAACAGTCCACGTCAAAATACTGGTGTATTGATCTGTGATCTGTTTGTGAGTGGTGTCCTTTTGGTGTTCTGTCTAAGGAACTTACCCTATAAATTCCTACATGGTATCAGAGCTATTTGAGGGGCGTGTCCGTTGTTGATCCAAATCTGAAGCAGGTAGAACTACATGCGACTGCCATCTCCTAGATCTGTTGTTTCTGACTGCTTTCGGGCTGAGAGGACTGCTCTGTTGTGTTGGGAGCATCTGTTCTAGTGAGGAACCCCTTTCGTTTCAAGCGAAAAGGTTTCTGGTAGCCCTAGCTGCGTCATTTTTTAGATCTGGAGGTATAGAGTGTTTATTTGCAGTTTACTCTTATTTTCTCTCTGTTTATTTCGGTTTCGGTTTATTTAGCTATTTTTTTACAGGATCTATACCTTCCATTTATGCGTATGCTCTTTGCCCTACGACTCTGTGCGATCTGGGCAAATCAGAAACAGAAAGGAAGAATTTTTTCTCATGCATATGCTCTTTTCCCTGCACCTTAGTGTGATCTCGGAAAATCAGAAACATTGAGGAAAATATTTAGTTTCCAAGTAAAGCTAACTTTAAGCCATAAGGCTTGTTTTTTTTTCATGTCCGTGTTGGGTTTTGTGTTTTTGTTTTGTAGGGAGAAAAAGATTTTTCTCAAGCAAGCATGCAATCCAAAGCATCTGTGACTAAAAGAAAACAAACCCCCCCCCCTCTCTCTCTCTCTCTTTTTGTATAGCTCACTTGGTTCAAAGCTAATTTAAGAGAGTAGAGGTCTTGGGTTCAAATCTCTTTTTTGTTGAAAAAGGAGCGTTTTTTTTCCATTTCCGCACATTCCCGCACTTTGCAGGCACCTTCATCAACATTTTTTAAAAAGGTCATAACTTCTTCATCCGGAAGCCGTTTTCAGAGCTGTTTTTTTTGAACCAGCCTAATTTTTCAAGCTCTTTTCATTGGAACACTTAGTTTCAACATATATAGCTTCAGTTTCTGTGAAAATGGAAAGTTCATGCCAAGTTATCCTTGACAACACCAACTACTTCCAATGGTGGTCCTACATTGTGGATTTACTT
>APFE031444197.1:67682-105455 GCA_000404065.3 Pinus taeda
CTCACACTTCATGCTTATACAGATGCAGATTGGGCCGGAAGCATGGATGACAGGAAGAGCACAAGTGGTGGTGCATTCTTTATGGGTTCCAGATTAGTATCTTGGTTTAGCAAGAAACAGAGTTCGATTGTCTTGTCTACAGCTGAAGCAGAATATGTTATTGTTGCATCTTGCTGCACTCAACTTCTTTGGATGATGCAGACCCTGCAGGATTTTCAAATCACTTGTACACCAACTATCTCGATCCTATGTGATAATACAAGTGCAATCAGCATTTCAAAGAACCCTGTCATGCATTCAAAGACCAAGCACATATTGATCAAGTATCATTTTCTCCGGGAACAAGTGCTTGAACAAAAGGTCAAGTTGGAGTATGTTCCTTCTAAGGAACAAGTTACTGATATACTCACCAAATCACTGCCTAGGGAGACTTTTGAATACCTCAGGCAAAAGATGGGTGTTGTTGATGCATCATCTTGTTGTTGAATCTCATCTGTTGGTTGTATGCGAGGTCTATACATGGTATACGCGTACATTTGCTGGTTTATGGATTGGTTGCATATCGATGGCACAGGTGCAGGGGGAGAACATATAATGCATTGTTCGCATTATGGGAGCATAGAAGAAGAACATGGATGCTGATCTAAACATGGCTGTAATATGTCTCTATCTCTTTCATTATCGTTTATGGTGTTTGGTGGATTTTGTTTCCTCTTTGCAGATCTGTTTTATAGTCAGGGGGATCATGTTCTTAGGGGGAGCATAACTCTTTTCCCTTGATGTCAAAGGGGGAGAATGAAGTTGAGGATCTTGAGGTTGCCATCAAGTCCAAAGGGGGAGATTGTTGGCATTATGATTCTGGTATGGCTCTATGATACAGATGTTGTACTTGATGGCAACACACTCAAGTGGAAATGCACTGATCAGACTCTCAAAATGTTGGAAATTAAGAAGTACGCAGGAGAATAGTTCAAAAGGTGCGTACCCGCAGGTACGCCGTGAAGGGACTACGGCCGCACACGCAGGTCACCCGTTCAGAAGGTGCGTACCCCCAGTTCACTTACTTCAAGGCAGAGAAGCGCGCTCACGTGGGGTTTCTTATGTTTGGCCCGTGGTATTTAGCCTGTCGTTCTTGATTCTATGGTTTTGGCCCGTGGTATTGCTTTATAGTATTATTATTATTGAGCCCCATGTTTTTAGGCCCCTTGTATTGGTTATCTATGGTATTGATCCATGATTTTAGGAAGAGCTTGCCTATATAAAGCAAAGGAGATCACTTGGATAAGTATCTTTTGCAAATTGAATATCGTAAGATCTGAAATATTGGGTTATTTTTCAAAAGCTTGATCTATATAAAAGTGAAGTTGAAAGCGAATCTATGAAGGGTGATCTCTCGAGCGCATGATCAGATCTGAGCATCTGACTATCGGTGGCACACTGGGCGACTGCCATTTTGGCCCTAATCAGAGGTACGCAAGTGATTAACGGTGCAAGTGCGTGGGTACGCAGAGAAGAAGAAGGAGAAGTGCGTAGGTACACAGAGCAGAAGAAGGCGCAGTGCGTAGTTATGCAGCGCGATAGAGGTTCAGGTGCGTAGGCACAGGGAAAGTACGTGGCTCTTCAGAAGCCGCAGGTGCGTAGGTACGCGACACGATAGCATCTGTGGGTGTGTGGCTACAGTAGTAGTACGCGGCACGATAGTATCTGTGGGTGTGTGCCTGCAGTAACAGTACGCAGCGTGATTGAAGAAACAGTGCGTGGGTACGCGGTGAAGCAGAAGGGTCTTTGTGGGTATACGCAATGGAGCAGAAGGTGAAGTGTGTACGCACGCAGACCAGAGAGAGAAAAACTACGTATTTGTCTTAAGACCTTTTGTTGGCTGAATTTTTTCTATTGATAAGGTGTTCTGGGTTTATTTTACTGTTACTGTTGATCTGGTTACTGCAGTTGACTGGGTGATTTACTAGTACTTGATGATCTCTTGATGTTTATGGATCCAGTTTGAAAATTTATGAAAAGTGGTCCTTGAAAGAAAAGAAGTAGGGAGTTGTAGCTCCCTTCCAGGAGAGATAGGAAAATGAGAGAGAGTTGTAGCTCTTTGCAGGTTGCAACCTACGTACTCGTAAAGGACTGCACCAGTACAAAACCTTTGTAAAAGAAGTTTCTAATTTGAAAGAAGATAGAGACATATTGCAGCAGGTGGTTTTCACCCACATTGGGTTTCCACCTTACATCTGGTGTTCTTTGGTGTGACTATCTGTTTTCTTTGTTTATGCTCATTATTTTATGGTACTGACATGCAAAAATAATTCAAAGTGTAAATAAGGAAGATTTATTAAAAGAACTTCATAATACTGATTCACCCCCCCTCTCAGTATTATTTCCAACACAAGAAATGGTGTTAAAAATTATGCTAAATTGGATGCAACAAATGATGCAAAATTAGATGCAAAATATGGTGCAAAATAGGATGCAAAAAAGGGAGATAAATAAAACACAAAAGTGGATGCAAAAAATGGTACAAAAATGCATGCAAAATTTGGCACTAAATCATATTCAACATATGGTGCAAAATTGGATGGAAAAAATGGTGTAAAAAAGGCAGATAATCTGGCACAAAAATAGATGTAAAAATAAGTACAAAATTAAAAAAACTGGATGTAAAAAAAGGAACTAAATCAGATGCCAAAGATTATGTAAAATTCGATGCAAATTACGACACAAAACTAGAAGCAAAGAATGCCATGAAAGAGGAAGCAAGAAATGATGCAACAAATGGCACAAAAATAGAAGAAAAACCTATTGTAAAACCAATGAAAATCTTGGTGCAAAATATGATGCAAAAAATGATGGAAAATTTGGCGTAAAAAAGATGCAAAATTTGGTGCAAAAAATAATGCTTTAAAAATTGTACAATAGAGACAGATTTAGCACTAGGCTACTCATCCCAATTGAGAAAAAAATGCACTAAAATCTGATGCTAAATCTGGCGCAAATTGCCTGTTTTGTTGTAGTGTGATGAACTAAGATTTATCTGAAGAAAAGTGAATCTCCTTCTATTACGACCAACTTTCCCAACATGTAATTGAACCTAGCAAAGGCTTCACTTTTGTGAAGTTTTATTAATAGTGTTAACATTGTTTGAATCATTGTACAAATTATTTATGGTATGTCAATAAAATTTATGGTTTTTAAGGAATTCCAAAAGTAGCCTGCTGGTAGTTCTCCAGGGTCAACAACAAACTGCCATATAACTGATATTGAAGCCAGAAAAGCTCTGAGCCCATGGTCTCCATTTACAGTATCAATAGTTCCTTGTGATAAGGATTGAAATGACAGTTAACACCAATGAGCTTGGCAGTATAACAATTTGAGGAATTTGATAACACTTGGTGTATAACAGATCCAGGGTTAAGATGGATCTATGTTAGTATAGAGCCGCACTCAAATATCGATCTTGTTGGGCGGTATATTAATGAAGAAAACAACAAAAAGCTCTTACAAAGCCCATAATTTGGTGGTAGCAATAGGAAGAAATTTTGACCTATCTTGACCTGGCATGGTAGTTAGATCATGAATTTGAATTTGTCTTGTTTTCCCCCTTTAAATAGGACATTCATCATAAACTGTTGTTCTAGACTTGTGCATATCATTTATTTATTTTCTCTTAAAATCCCAAATAATGAAACAAGCCTACCTCTGATCACAATCTCAATAGACAACCTCAAAACCATATTAGATATAGTAAATTCTGCTAATTTATGCCAAATAAATTTTATTTCCTACACATATCAACATATGCATCATCAGCCAGGGATTCCCATGTGAGCTATTGTTGCATTAAGATTCATGCATCAACAAAAGGAACATATTTTATTCCTAGCATAAACAAATTTACGTGTGTTAAGACTTTGTTCAATATAAGCCATACTGGCTATTAAGAAAAGTTTTGTGAGTTGAAACACGTAAGGAATCTAACATGAATGCACATGGTAGCTACAACTAAAGAGAAATTAACACCATCCCTACCCTATTCACTTAAATTTATGTATTTCTCTTTAAATTGGCCTTTCAAAGTATTCTGTGGGTTGATCCCCTACATTTGAAATCCTATACTTTGCATGGTTTGCATGACATGATCACCTTGGAGTTCACATTGATGTATCCTATCACCGTCCATAACTTTTTGAGGCTGACTAAGGGCGAGAGCTCTTTGAAACATTGCTTGTTGATTGGTGGGCTGCATATCACAAATCACAACATGTTTTTGCAATGCGATCACATTACAACTTGGCTTGCCCCGGGGGTTGATTCTTTAACCTTCTCCTTTTGCAATGGGAAATTGTAATTTGATCACATCACAACCATAGCTCACTTGGGGCCGATTTTCTTTAAGACGTGACCTCTTCCTCCTACAATTTGTGATATGCGAGACCAATGGAACCCTACCACTTGGCACTTCCCCATTCACTGAGAGTGTCTGCCACGTCATCTCCTCCTGCCACCTATTCAAGTCAAACATAAACTTTGACTTGCTCTAACTTCTTTGTATGAACTTGGATTTGAGTGTCATTCACATTGTTGGAATTAGGATGACGAACACTTCAATTCGCTGCTAAGTTTATCCAAATTCTTCCATTTTCAATTTTTAAGCCTTTTACCATGCAACTGGTACCTTTTGAAGATCCACTTGGATCAATCCTCCCCATTAAGAAGCGATTGGTCCTAAAAAAACATTAAAATAATCTGCAGCTGCTGTGTACTTGTCTGCACCACAAGTTTCCTAATAGGTCCATCCTTCCTTCTCCTTCACCTTTGTCCTTTGGAGCCATAAGTGATGAGCCAACACTTGCATCCCCTGCAAACCTGTAGTACAATACTCTTGAAAATTACATGCTTAATTCTATGACCAATAACAAGCCAAGCATCCCATACGTGCCACGAGTTTATAACACATACTTTGTGGTCAAGTTTACATAAAAATGGCAACAATACCCCAGCTATCAATACAAGGCCAAACATCATGGTTGCTTCAACAAGTGAGGGAAAGCACATCATCACTTCAACACATGATTTAGAAAATACAACCAAAAACCATTGCTTCTTTAACAAGTGATGGAAAACACATCATCACTACAACATATCATTTACAAAAGTAAGGCCAAACATCATTGCTTATACAACAAGTGATGGAAAACACATCATCACTGCAACATATGATTTGCAAAAATAAGGCCAAACATCATTGCTACTACAACAAGTGATGGAAAATACATCATCAATTTTACAGTTTAACACGCAACACATGATTTTAAAAATAAGGCCATGACATCCTACCACACCTACAAAAACCATATTTTTCCTTCAAAGTGAATGGGTCATTTCCCTGCGGTGCATTTGTTGGTCGAACAATTGTTTCACTTGGTTCATGCACGAATGCTTTGTCCTTGTGATGCTACTCTGGATGGAGCCTCTGACACGTGGCTTCTTGATGACCACCTCTACCACAATGACTACAATAAGTATTATTCCTCTAGATCTACTTCACTTTCTTCTTTGCCTGCTGTTGAGAGGGTCTTTCACGTGTCATCCTCTTTCGTGTTACTATTCTCCTCCAGCACTCAACAAACACATGGTTATGAAATCTGCAAAAGCTACAAGTTCTTCTATGCCATGAATTTCATTCATTATTAACAATATGGCTGAAATCAAAATGAAAATTAAAATACCGAGACTTGTTATACCTTTCTTGTTGGTCTCTGGTACAATCACGGGAATGAGAGGTTTCCTTAACTCTTTTTTTGCAATGCATATTGCCATAGGTTGATGGTGATGTATTCCCATCATCGTCTCTCCTTGATGGGTTCAACATTGTCGTGGAAGCTTCTGACACCTTTGAGCATTGTCCTTCAGTGTACCCCAAACTTGCAAATTGAGGTTTTTGCTCAACCTCCACTTCCTGAGTTATGCCTTGGCCATTAACACGAAGTACTTCTCCTTTGTACCTCATCTTGGTAAGGAGTCTCATGCTTGTCCCTGTAATGGGTATCTACACATTTTCAATAGAAATTAGAAGGTAAAACTGAAGAAAAATCAACGTCTTTTACCTCCACGATTGATTTCGAAAGAATTGGTGAGGGCTTCTCATCATCTATCGTTGATGGTTCGTTGGCTGTTTTAGAGCATTCCCTAATCTCCTTCCTGACATACCCAATTCCTGTATGTCGAGGTAATTCTACTACTTTGATAGGGTTTATGATGCCTTGGCCATTAATGCCGAGCCTTTCCCCTCATACCCCATTCTCTTTAATAGTTTGGAGCCAATACCTATGTTATGTTCTTCAAAAGCGGTGAAATCATTATTAGGAAAAATACACGGAGTCAAAGAATTGCCCTTTACCTCAGATGAGTTATGCTGCAACTTTTCCAAAGCCTCATCCTTAGCTTGCAACTGGCATTGCAACCTTTGTTTCTCCTCTTTCTCTTCCCGTAGTAGCCTCTTTAATTCAACATTATCTTCTTTAAGCCTCTGGTTAATCTCCTCATTCGAGGGATGAGAAGACGAGGAAGGCAGTGAATAAGATGCATAAGCATCGGAAGATATGGATGAAGCATCGCTCTTGGATATTCCTTTCCCCTCCTCTCTCCTTTTCTCATACGAGCCATACATGATGTCCACCATTCAGGAAATCCTCAAGAAGGCTTCGTGCATTTTTTTATCGTCCTCCATGGCTACACATTCGGTCATTCACACATGCAATTTCCTATCAGCAAAGACCACTTCTCTTCCCAATGCACTTCAAAATATGACATGTCTCCTCCTTGTAGTGTACATACTTTGAAGCTTTTTTTTGGTTAACGTACTCATGCAACTCACATCAATTAAGACCTGCTCTGATACCACATGATCCTAAATATTTTTTCTTATAGATGCATCAAAATTAGATGTAACTGAGCTTATTAAAAGTCATGAAACGTAAGCTTATAAACGAAGAGTAAACGCACAATCATGCATGATATCAAGACATAGAGATTTGATTACAGAGTTCGTCCAATTTGGACTACATGTCCGGGCCCGACTCAACAGTGGGGAGGCCTTGATTTATTAAGAGGCATGAAAAGAGAAGAAGTGCAAGTAGATTTTACATAAACACCCTTATACCTCCAATATGGAAGATAGATGACAAATGGAGAGCCGAGCTCTAGAAACAGACATCATCGCTGAAATCCTGGCGAAAAATCATATAGAAACGCCCGTCCGAACGTCCAATTCTGATAATCGGGCTTCATGCACCTCTCGGAACCTTTAGATACTTGAGGCAAGGTTTCGGGCACCTACCAAGAGTAGGTGTTGTTTCTCTACAATGGTATTCTAAGAAATCTCACAGCATCTCTCCCCCTTTGTCTCGATGAGGATAGTCCTTTATATATATGTTGTCAGTAAATCCCTCAACTCCCAAGCAGTTCTAAAAAATAGACCAAGTTAGTAGGTAGGTTTGATTTAATATAGAGGATCTCGGGTCGCGGAAACAAACCTTACTTAACATGGAAAAAATCTTTAACTGCATGTTTAACTTGATGGCCTTTTACTATTAGCGTTTCCAATCAATGGATAGACCAAACCCATACATCAAGTGCCTTGCAATAACTTTGGCCCTGACGAACTATTAACCACAATATATAAAATATCGGGTCCAGAAGGCCATATTGCAAATCCTAATAAACATTTACAAAGTTGGTACAACATGCGACTGCTTTCCCATTTGCGAAATGTGATTGCAATAATGAAAATCGCAACATGATTTTGCGGTTGCGATTGCATCACAACCTGGCTTGCTCTGGGGGCTAATTCTTTAACCTTCTCCTTTTGCGATGGGCGATTGCGATTTGATCGTATCGCAACCATAACTCATTTGGGACCGATTTTCTTTAAGCCACGACCTCTTCGTCCTGCAATCTGCGATATGCAGGACCAATGGCAACCTTCCACTTGGCACTTCCCCATTCACTGAGAGTGTCTGCCATGTCATTTCCTCCTACCACTTGTTCAAGTAAAACATAAACTTTGAATTTCTCTAACTTCTTCATATGAACTCAGATTTGAGTGTCGTTCATACCATTGGAATCAGGATGACAAGCACTCCAATCCGATGCTAAATTTATCCAAATTCTCCACTTTGAATTTTTTATCCTTTTACCATGCAAATTGTTATCACA
Organism: Pinus taeda; assembly: GCA_000404065.3. Lineage (NCBI taxonomy): Eukaryota > Viridiplantae > Streptophyta > Pinopsida > Pinales > Pinaceae > Pinus > Pinus taeda. The sequence goes on from APFE031444197.1 coordinate 75,900, forward strand.
AAATTTGACCTTGATAGGCTACTGATCAAGTAGACTCTGAGTAACTCTTTCAAACTAATCTTTTGGTTGAGGCTTAGCCTCCTCAACCTGAGAGGGTTCTCTCAATAGGTTTAAGATTTTTGATTAATGATTTTGGTCCGTCTGCCGGGAGCCTAAAGATTACTCATTCCCAAAATCAAGAAGCTGAACTTCTAAAGGTAGCCGGAGCCCAGGAAGCTGTTCGAGGCTGCATCTACCTTGGCGACTCCACACATCAAATAACAAAATTGGAAGGCCAATCCACTGCTAGAAGATTAGTAGTTTGATGAAGTTTCAAGATGAGTGCCATTACAAGAATGAATGCCAGGTCTGCCCCTATGAATCGGTCTCATATCCCTAGTTTTCCAAATCATATGCCAAAGGTTGAATGGTTAGATGATCTTCCAATATTCAAAGATGAAAAGAAAGACAATGCTGCTCTTCATTTAGTTAGGTTCCATATGCATGTACACAGTCTTAAGGTTCAGTTCCCTGAAGATTGTCTCATGAAGATGTTTATGACCACTTTAGAAGGAAAAGCATAGTATTGGTATAAAGTCTTGAAAATGGTTCATTATATTCACTTGCTAATTTCCATGATGTATTCTATGAGATGTATAAAGAGTGTCATCCCTCCTTATTGCGGGTCAAAGATTGCTGTAAACATTCTGTGAGCTTTATTCAATATTTGGAGGATTGTTATGATGATGATGAATTCATGGATGAAGAAATTTTAGAGGCTCTTCATAACAATACATTTCAACACCAAGAAGAAAGGATAACATCCCATGAAATGCAACATGAAAATCAACAGGTGTTTACTTATGAAAACCATGTTACATCCTCTAAGATTAATGTAAAGATGCAACAAACTTGCCAGTCATTTGATCATAAAGAATATGAAAATCATTGTAAACACCAAGGAGAAATACTAGAAGATGGCTTTTATAACCCTCGGGTAGAGGAAAAGGTTGATTTTTTATGTCATACTTTGCAGTAGCTTACATCAAAGAATGATCATAATAATGAGGAAAATTACATTGTTTGTGGGAATCATTCAGAAAAGCAGTTGGATAGCATATCAAAGGAATCTTTTGTGGATGAGAATCAGTTGTCTGAAGATATAGAATGTTATGATGATCATCAAACTAATCATGTCTTTTTTGACCCTATAACTGATTACATGGAAAAGATTTATTGTTTAGACTTCTAGTTATATTTTCATCTTGATGATCAGTTACATCTCATGCTGCCTCAGTTATTTCAGTATCATGTTTATTTTTGCTTCAAGCATAGTCAAAAGATTCAAGTGTCAAATCATATCAATGACTGGCTTCATTGGAAGTTTCATATTTCTTGAGCTACAAATGGAGGTTGCAACTGATAGGGTAGGTAGGAATGTGCAAATAAGCTCAGGGTAGGTTGACTAAGCATTTTTTAGTAGGTGCAGTTTAAGTCCCTCTTGCAAAAATCATTAAAGCTTGGGGATCAGATTGGGCAGAATTTCATAATTTTATTCTAAAGGATGGATAGCAGCATTGGAGCTACCAGTTCTTAGTGTACCACTGGGGCACACTATCCCTAGTGGAGCCACTGTTATCACCCAAAATTTTTCGAAAACATCATTGTGTCAACTCTACTTTTGGTCATGATTTCAAGGAGGTCTAAAAGTGATTTTAGTATTGATAAAAGGGTAAGTGATAGGATTTGAAGTCTTAAAATGTCATCTTTCATTTCCAAATGAAGTCCTTTAGGTTCACTTCATGGTCAAATAGGTCACATTTTCCATTTAGAAGTCATTCCATTAAGTTTAGGGTTAAATTTTTGCAATCATACAGGAATCCACAGTTTCGTAGCACAACTAGTTCAAAAAAGGTGATTTGCACTATAAAAACAAGCTAATTTTGTAGCACATTATGAGGCAAAAACCTTTTTTTTCTGTTTTTAGTAGTCAACTTCCAAGGGGGTTTCCTGAGCAAGTGAAAACTCATTTTTGAAAACTGAAAGAGTTTTTTCTTATAATATTCTTATCTACAAAAACATCCTCCATTTTTGTAACAACTATAGGGGATCAAGAGATAGAAGCTCAGGAGTGTAGCCTTCTTTTTCAAGAAAAGCGGAGTTATTTTTATTGGTTGATGAAGTGGTTGTTGCTTTCCACTCCCTCATTTTGTCACCTTTCTCTCCACATTCGAATATCATTCCTTAAACAAGTTACCAAGCTCCTCTTTGTCATTTAATTTTCAACCTTTGCATGTATTAGTCAGTCGTCACCTTCGAAAAGTAAACTTTGTGACAAATAGCTTGCTGTCCAAAAATTTCTTTACAGCTGTCATATTTTTAAGAGGGCAGTTTGGGTTATAAAGGGAAATTTCCATGAGGATGAAAGCATAAAAAGAAGGCTATGTGTTTTGATAGGAGCCTGTAGAGCTTTAACAGATCATGGACTACCTCAACTTCACACCAGCTTTCATCCAGACAGGTTACATGTGTTTCTACCAGGAGCTGCAAGGGGACTTGTGTGTTTCTTGGACTGTTTTGAGTTGTTGGTTTCAAAAGGAATTTTCAGGCAAATGAAGATGAGTTTCAAAAATATGAAGGAGGTTTTTTCTAAGAACATAACAAGGAAGAAAAAGCTCTTTCAAATTTATCCCAGGTGCTACAAATTTGGAGATTCGAAGTTTCCTTTGAAACATATTTTTAGAATTCAGAATTTTTCCTATTTTATACATGATTTTATAATGCAGATTCCAGACAACTAAAGCTGGTTTTCAAAGCACTGAGAGAGGTTTTTCTTATAAACATTCTTATCTACAAAAACCTTGTCCATTAGGGATCAAAAGATATAAGCTCTATCTCAACACCTATTTTTCATATAAAAATAATGTAGAAAATGATAAATTTATAGGTCAGTCTTTCATTAAGGTGAAGACCAAATTTTGAGGAAAAACACTTTTAAAGGTTAAGTTGTTATGCTTTTTGATGTTGACACCAATCCTTGAAGAATGTTAAATATCTTCAAACTGTAAATTTTTGAAAACTGTGTTAAAGGGAGCATACACAGTAGTTTCGTAGCGCGCTACAAAACTGTTGAAGGTGAATTTTGGTCATTTTATGCATGTATTTGGGAGGTAAAGGCTGTTGGTTTTCAAATTTTGGTGTTGCTACTGGAAAGATTAAGATCACAGATGAAGACTCAGATTGAGAAGTAGAAGAAAGAATGGTCAAAGAAGTGTTTTACAGTGGTATGAAAGCTGCACTACGAGAACAAGCTATTTTCGTAACTCAAAACATAGTTTTAACAACAAGGTTATATTTCATCATTAGTGTTGGGTAGAGGGAGAAAGGTAAAACATACTTAAAGCAATCCCACATCAACAGACAAAGAGTATCAGAGCATGACAAAGAGTATCAGATCAATCATTTGACAAGTGGAGATATTCAGTTAAAGGAAGAATTTGAAGACACTAGTCTACATGTGCCAGGTCATCAAACTAATATCTCCTTAATGATAGGCAGAGAACTTCACGAAGGAAGTCACAATATTAATGTTTGCTTGATGGCCAACATGGTTAAAAGATAGGATTCCTTTCGACGAAGATTTGGATTAGTTTGGTTTAAATGTAATAATTAGGTGTTTGAGTCATAGTAGGACTCTAACTCTTAATTCGAATACGTGTCAGTCCTAGTTTTATGAATCTACTTAGTAGTTAGATTTGGTGTCAGTTGTAAAGTCTAATGGTCTAGCCACTTGGCAGACTTGTTGTAAAGACTAGATTCCTATAAGTATGTAAACTTCGATGTACAGAAGGGTTGGAAATTTTATTAGCAAAATAAGTTGTGTTATTAGAGAGACTGTGTGTTTTTCAAACTTAATGCAGAGATCAGTTTTACTACTCAAGATTCATAAGGGGTTCATGTGTTTGATATTTCTATGGCCTTTTTCAATTACTCATTTGCAGTGGTATGAGCATGTGTTACTTAGAATTCATTGGAAAATGCTCTAACTTCCTTCACATGCTTGTAAACTGTGTTTATTCACTATGTTACTCTTTCACTTATAAACCTAAACTGCAAGTGCCTTGACTTCCATGTTTAGCTGATTATGATGTTTTGTTGAAGACTATCTTGACTCCATAGCCCAATAGATGTTTGCTAATAGTTGATTCACGTTGAGGAGGCTAAGCCTCAACCAAAAGATTGGTTTGAAAGAGTTACTCAGAGTTTACTTGATCAACAACCTATTAGGGTCAGATTTTTTGATAACACCACTACTACTTTTTGAAAATCCACTTAGATCAATAAATAATACCTTTTAATGTGTCTAAGGATGACCAAAATGACCTTGTAGCTTAGAAATATAACAAAATTATTATGAAAAAGATAAAAGAATAAAAAAATCTATAAAAAAACAATTCAAAACTTCAACGAACTACCTACAATAAAATCATGTAATTTTTGATACATTTACCATTAGGCCCCATAACCTAAAACTATATAATATAAAATTTATAATTGTTAAATTACTTAGCATCAAAATAAAATACCTAAAACTATATAATATAAATTTATAATTCTAAATTACTTACCATCAAAATAAATAAAATAAGGAAATCTTCACTTTAAATTCGTGTATAATTTTAAATAGTTACTCATATTAAATTTGAAATTTTTAATATCCTACTCTCTTCAACCTCTTACATCATAAACAATCATTTTTTAGTTAAGAAATTTGCATACTAATAACATAAAATTAAATTATTAAATCTTAAAATATTTTTTTTTTGTTTGTTATTTTTTCTTTCACCTTAATGTAACAATGGTCTATATAAACAATTCATTTTTACTTAGGAAATTGGCATTACTAATAACATAAAATTAAATTATTAAATCCTAAAATAAATAATAAAATATTTTTTAATTGCTCTTTTTTCTTTTACATTAATGTAACAATGGCCCCCACCTTGCTGTAAAGAGTGCAATATATGCGTTCAATGGAGGTTGAGAATTTGCGTATTTTGGTTGGGATTGTAATTAAAAATAAATAGTGCAAGATAAAATTTAACATCATTCCATGTATGAAAGTCAAACCTCGCATTAGACGAATTTGAGGTAATGTGATAATTTTTTTACTATGATATGAACTTTTGGGGCGCAATTATTTAGAGGAATGGTAAGCACACTCTGAATTTCAGAAGTTAGAAAACAAGCTATCAACGCCATATTCGATGGAATAGAACAATGAAGTTTCAATACACTCTCAATGCCTTTTTCTGGATGGGACTCAACGTCTTGTCATTCAAGTGGTCTTGGCATGTGAGAGAGAAATCTCTTCCATTTCAATATATAGGGTCTAGTTAGGGTGCATTATTAGTATTGACATGGTAATGAGATTGAGTTGTGAGAAACATACTGAAGATATTTCATATAAGGAAGATTTATTTTCTATTTGTTTTTGGTGTATATTGAATGAGGTTTTTTATCATTAAATGTAATTTTTGTGTAAGTTGTTTGGTTGTTAATTAGTTGGATTTGAGAGATTTAGTCTAACTAAAATAATTCTTGATTGAAGATTTTTGTGGTGAGAATCTTGAGAATGATTATTAGGAATATTAACCACATTACTCATTTTTATGTCGATGTTTCAAGTCTACAACAACACTCATCAACCAAAGTAAAATAACTCTTATTTTGGTGTTTGGTTAAGAAATTCTCTCCACTAATTGATTGTATGGTTAATATAGTATTTCTATCTTAAACTAATAATTGATGTATTTATATGTGTGTTTAATGTCATGCAAGATAAGTTTTTGTGTGCAATTAGTTTCTCAAATTGGTATCAGAGTCAATGGCTTTGGGTTAACTCCCTTAAGGGAGGGCCTAGGCATATGTTAGAAATATGTGAGAAAGACGTGAAACTAATTACTCCTATAGTAAACTAGTGTAGGTCTAAATATGTGAGTATATTAGATAGTTTGATTGCAAGGATGGTGTGATTTCTAGAAAGATTATTTAAATCTCTATGATATTGTTCGCAGAATTTTAGCTAAAACATGGTTAAGAAGGTACGTTTTCATAGTACTTCAAGGGTCTTGCATTCCTTCGGAAGCATCTGCAAAGACAACGACATAATTTAAACTCATTGGGAAAATTTTGTGCTTATACATACATATGAAGCTCTACCTATTGAATTTTTCATGTTGCCAAAGTGATTAATCAATTCAATCTCAAAAGTAGATGGTAGAGGTATTTCATAGTCTATCATTTTCTTTCTCTTTGTTCAAGCAACCTCACATGGCCGAATTTTGTCCTATAGTTTTATCGATACTACCATTGTGCTTCTCATGATCTCTTTTTTATAGTTTTGTATCTTTTAACGATTACTCACTACTGCATATATGCTTTTTGCTCCTTCAGTCTTACTGTCGTGAGGAGAGACTTCAACAACAATTAGGTGTTTCTGGTTGATCTTATGTGCATTGGAAAGTTTAGTATATAGAGGTATCCTCATTACATGTTAATAATTAGCAACATACTCGATATTCAAACATATTATGTTATGTTTTCATACATGACCCCGCTCATGCTCTCCACAAATAAAGTTATCATCTCCATGCTCTTTGTGTTGATGAACGGGCGAATTTGCGAAATGAATTTGGTTGAAGGTGGAAGCTATCATTGCATAAGTATTTCTAGAGGAGTCGGACTATGTAGCAGGTATTCCAAGACTAGACTAAAGCCATTGGTGTGGCTAATCATTGTTAAATTGAAGAACAAATGTTGAAGGGATCTTTGCTATGTCTAATGATCATGTTGACCTTGGAAATGTCATGGTGGATTTTCATATCATTGCTTTGGATTAGTGCATTATGGGAAGTGGACTACAAACACCATTCCCTCCTGGTTTTCTCGAACATTGTATAAAGAGTTGAGATTTATTGAATTGTAGAGGTGTATTGGAAATCATGGAGTCTTTAATGTATAGATCTTTATAGCCAACTAGATCATAAATTCATTGTAGGAATAATGAAGAAAGGTTGATATCATCCTATGAAGTTTGATTTAAATGTTATTCATTCTTGATTAGCTCGAAAATATGATTGCCAAAAGGGTAGAATGGCTTAAACCTAAAGGAGAATCATGCAGTTTGCTGACTTATTTAAGAAAGTTTGAAAATTGAGTCTTGATGGTTTGCATAATATGCTTCACTTTATGTTGTATATAGATATTTTTTTGTTTGTAAAATTGGTGATGATGAACTTCCAAAATTAGAAAAAGAGGTCATTTTGTAAAATTGAATCTAAATACATTCAGTATCTAGATGACTTTCCTATACAACTAGCAAGCACAACGATTGGCACCCATGTATCTCGGTAGATGGAATCTTGTCCATAGAATGTGATCCGAATTTAAATAGGAACGCAACAAATTACCAATATAACCATCAATACAGAGATAAACCAAAAATAATACTTCATTTCATTAATGCAAAATATTGAAATATGCTTACAAACAGAAATGGAAATCAACTAGCTAGGGCGATGGTAGCTTATCTTTGAGAAGAGATGTGGTGGCTACATGCCTCTGAACTGTGTTACAATGAGGTTCGAATGCCTATTTATTGTTGAGAAACAATGGAAACCCTAAACATCCAAAACCCTAACCCTAGGAGATGAAACGCCAAACTTGGGGCCTTGTTCTAGTAAATTGGTACATCAACTTCCCGAGGTCGTAACTTTGGCATACGATCTCCATTTGATGCACACAATACCTCGTTAGAAAGATCTGTATGAGGACTACAACTTTGGTAAGAGAAACATCAGTCCATGGTATCATGTTGCTCCTAGTTTTCCCAAAATACGTCGTTTAGGGCCTCAAAACAACTCCAGAAGTTCAGGATCCGAAAACCTGCTAAAAATAGTAAACTGTGCTACAATTAAGAAAACTGAAAAACTGAAAGAGATAGTTGTGGGGCTCCAAGTGGGATAGGTGGGTGGCCACCAACATCCACCTGGATCAGAATGACTAGTAGTTCAATTATTGCAAACATGAAATTGATCGTGTTTGAAGCAACTATTTTAAGAGATTGAGTGGAAGTAAAACTCGACATGGATGGTTGTCCAAATAGTTTGGTATTTGTGGATCTAGGGAAGGATCCCTTATTTCTTGAATTTGAGGGAGTGGTTTTCAAGTGAGGTTATGCAACAACTTGGGATGTTGTTTTGTAATTGAATTCGGGAGATCCGTGATTCGGGAGTTCGAGAGTGGAACTTATGAATCCAGCTTGTCGACTACACCTTTATGAGGGTTATGAGACAACGTGATGGAGTTCACTCTATGCAATTTCAAAATTGTTTAAAGAAGCTAATGAAGACTTTGTAAACAAGAAGATCAAAAACAAATATTTGTTGAGGGAGAGAGTTGGAGATTTAACTCCTACTTGTCTTGTGCATATTAAATGATGTCCCTTATTATTAAATGTAATTGTTGTCTAAGTTGTTTGGTTGCTAATTAGTTGGATTTGAGAAATTTAGTCCAACTAAAATAGCTCCTACTTTAATGTTTGGTTAATAAACTCCTTCAGCCAATTGATTATATGGTTAAGATGGTATTTTTATTTTAAACCAATAATTGATATATTTATATGTGTGTTTAATGTAATACAAGATAAGTTTTGGTGTGCAATTAATTTGCAAATTTTTAGATCTTACTAAAAGATCAAAAGACTATCATCCTAGATCATCGCTAAAACTACCTACAATAATTTTTAATCACATTTACCAATAATATCATACCTAAAACTATATAATATAAATATACAATTCTATATTACTACGAATCAAAATAAAATAAAAAAATCTTCGCTTTAAATTGGTTTATAATTCTAAATAGTTACTAATATTAACAATTTGAAGTTTTTAATATCTTACTCTCTTTATTTTTAATTGCTATTTTTTCTTTTGCATTGATGCAACAATGGCCCCCACCTTGTGTATCTTGGTTGGGATTGTAATTAAAAATAAAGAGTACAAGATAAAACTTAACATCATTCTGTGAGGAAAGTCAAGCCCCACACAAGGCCAAGAGTTGATGTAACTAGAGAAATTACAAAGTTGTTGATTTGATTCTCTGCCTTTACCTAGTCGTAAAACACTTGAAGCCCAAACATATCGCTAATTATGTCATGTTATTTCATGGGCATTGTCATGTCACACCAAGAAATCTCTCTTACCTCTATGTCCATGTCAAATACGTGGACAACCCCACCTCCACCTCCATGTATATATCATTAATAGGGTGAGACGAAGCCGGCTACTATCATTATTTTTATGATGATAGTCTTATCCATGTCAAAGGTCTGCATCTCCATGTCAAAGGTCTGCACAACCTCCAATTATTTCGGAGCTTTGGGGAGGTTTTCTCGTTACATCAAAATTAGCCGGTTTTGGTAAATGTTTCAAACTAGTAATTAGGATTATGATGATAATTTTATCCATGTCAAAAGTCTGCATAACTTTTAATTCTTTCAGAGCTGTAGGGTGAGGAGGTTTTCTCGTTACACCAAAACTAGCAGGTTTTGGTAAACTTTTCAAACCAGTAACTAGGATTCCTAGGGTGGAAATTATAGATTCCATAGAGGTGCGGTGATTCTTTTAATGCATCTCGGGGGAAAAAAACCTAGGTCCAAACTCTGATACCATGAAAAAGTTTTCTGTTACACCAAAACCAGCAAATTTTGTTAAACTTTTCAAAATAGAGATGCGGTAATTCGATCCGTGTTCTTAATATGCAGGGAATGTTTGCTTGCTTTTTAAATATTTTGTTGTTTCGCGGAAGATTGCAGAATGAGAAGGTCAGCAGACACGAGTTACAATAGGAAGTTAAAGGGTTTACATGTGAAGACAATCTGTAATTTCAAAATCCAGAGTGTGTTTTTTAAGACGAGTTGTGTATTGATGGATTTTTAAAAAACTGATAATAGGAAAATGACTTTAGTTAAATTTATGATATCCAAGATTATTCCTAGGTTGGATAATATCTTAGTGTACTTGAATATTTAAAGGCAGATATCTTGTTGCAGAGCTTTTCCAGTGCTATGCCGTATGCTGGGGTTTGGGAGAGATGTTACTCTATATGCTAGTTAAGTTAGTTAATTGATGTACACCTGAAAAAATGGGGCCATTGACTGCTCATGGACAAGGTAGAATATATCTATATATATATATATATATATATCTTTTCCCTTCCCTTCCATTTACCAAAAAAAACTAATTAAGGAAGTGAAGTTAGGATAAATGATTTTTAGTAGGCAATGAATGAGTCAATTTCACTTAATCAGTTCTCCATTGATACATGAGTTGATCGTAAATTTTCACATGTAAGGAGTCGAATAAATTGCCATTACACATTTTAATAGGGAGTTGGTCTGAGTTGGTCTTTATTCGAGACTTTTACCAAAAATACTAATTAAGGAAGCGAAGTTAGGTTACATGATTTTTAGTAGGCAATGAATGAATCAATTTTACCTAATCAGTTGTCCTTTCATATATTAGTTGATGGTAATTTTCACATGTAAGGAGTCCAATAAATTTCTATCACACATTTTAAGAGGGAGTTGGTATGAGTTGGTTTTTATTCGAGATTCATCCTTAGAAAGGGAAAAATTGTTAATTTTTTTTAATAGCAAGTATTACAAAATTGTAAATGAGTTTGTTTAGATATTGTTATAGTTAATTGTTTGGAATAAAATTTTATTTTTTAATAGATTAATTGTTTTGGGTGAAGTTTAGTTTTTACTAAGTTTTTCATATGGGAGGGGTGAGTAGGGATTGGGAATAAGAGTTATTTTTGGGAAATTAAACAATTTAAGAGCTGTTTCCAAGCTTTTGGTGATTGCATTCCAATAGTAAGTAGTTAGCTCTTTCATCCAATAGACTAAGTGACCCCAACTTAGCTTCAACCTAATTACAAAAACAAATTTTTGTTTGTTTGTTTTTTTCTCTGAGCTACCTTCTCATATGCAAAAGTAATAATGATAATACAATAATGTGTTCGCTCTTATGACATGATTAGGTAATTTATATTATGTTATCATGCCTTTTGGTGAAGACAATATTTGCCATTTTTTCCAAAGACATCAACAATATTTGATTTACAATAGATCATTATATAATGTAAAGATTTTGTGCCTCTACTCTACTTTATGACATATTTTAATTCAAAATTGCTTTATGAGATATTTTAATCTAAATTAGCCAGTATTATTCTCTACCTAAGCCAACCCACAACAAATCATTTTATGATGTAGAGCTTCTTCTCATCTACTCTGCATCAAATTCTAATACAATAATAATATAAATTCTTAAGATTTATTATTAGTATATTATATTTATAATTATTATTATATAATATTATTATAATTATTATTAAGATTTAATATATTAAATTCTATAATTAATATTATAAACCCTAATATATTATTATATATTAGGGTTTATAATTTTAATCTTAATATAGTAATAATATAAACCCTTAGTATTTAGTATTATTATAATAATTAATATTATAGTCATATTATAACATTTATATTAACTAATTATAATTATTAATATTATCTAATTTTAAGGTCACGACCAAGCCATACACCAAATTGGTGTATGAGACCCCCTTGTTTGTGGGACAAGGGACCCACCTCCGTACAACAATTTGACTGCTAAGTTTACGAAGGCATACATACTCTACCCTCCTCTCATTTTGAGCCTATGACCTCTTAGGAGGAAAGACATGCTCTTAACCAGTAGGCCCACTCAAGTTGTATTCAATATACGTATGAGATTTTAGTATTCAATATTATTATTGAGTTTTTGTATTGAGTTTTAGTACATGATTTTACTATTAGGGTTTGGTATAAGTGAGGGCACTCTAATTATTCAACTAAGTGAATAAGTTTAAATTAACATTGAAACCCTATATTACACTGAATATTATAAATCTAATATTAAACTCAATATTACATACCCTAATATTAAACCCAATATTATTAACTCAAATTTTAAACCCTAATATTGAATAAATTGAAATATAATGTAACATTGTGACAATGATTGCTAGATTGATTGTCACTTTGCAACAATCTTTGTCACAGTACGACGTTGGATAGATTGTTGTATCATTTTGACATCACAATATTAAATATTCATATTAAACCAAATATTATAAACCTTGATATTATACCCCAATATTGTAATATCGATATTAACCCAGTATTATAATATATTAAGAAAATTACATGTTGTATTATTCATCATGTATGAGATGCATTCACTGGAGAAACATATCATAAGTGTTCAAAACCATATATACAGATTACAGCATAGGTTGCAGAGAGTAACTTAAAAACAACAATGATAACTTAAAAGCATAGAAGTGTCCAAAAATTGATAATGACATAAGAAAAAAACCATGGAATGATCGAGAAGATCATTCCGAGCGATTCCAAATCATCTCAATGAATGGACGGTGGAAAAACTGATAGAAAGCACCATCTCTGAATTCCTGAATTAACCATTGACTCCTGTTTAGCTGCACAACATCTTTGGATAGACGATCAACAATCTCATTCATTTCCTTGTATATATGAGAGCATACAATAAAATCAAATTGTGATTTTACAGTAATGACATCATCTAGTGTGTCCCTGAGAGTGTGCAAGTGACAATGATATGCATTGTTTATCCAATTTATAACAAGTTGTGAATCCCCAAAGATCTAAATCTTTTGACAATTTTGTTCCCGCTTGAATAAGAGAAGGTGTTTTAAATTGTGAAGCTTAGCAAAATTATTTGTTCCCCTGCTGAGACCCACTTTGATTCTGAAAGACAGGTGCTCATTGACGTGAAGGACAGCTCCACCCCCCCACAACCCTCGGCTTGGGCAGAGCCATCAAAATAACCCCACAGAGAACTATGATCGAAGCATTCTGGAGTGATAACCTGAGGTAGTTTGCTATTTAGGATGTCTCGAATTAGATTGAAAAGGGAAACTGAGTTGATACAGGTGGCTAACTAGTTGATCGGAGCATCCTGGAAGATCAGTCGGTTCATGTTTAACCAAATTCCCCAACAAACAATCAGGGGAAGATTTATGTCTTTTTGGGTAGGAGCCTCAAACCACCAATGGTGCCATGCTTCCTCAAAATTTTGACCAGACTAATTGGTCTTTAAGTTTAGGGAAGAAATTATAGAGGACCAAAACTGTGTCATAACCAGGCAGAGGAGGAAGAGATGGTTCGTGTCTTCAGCATTGGATTTGCAGAAGCAGCATCTAGAGGGACCATGAAAAGCTTGTTTCATGAGGTTTATTTTAGTTGGGGCTTTGTTTGTGAGAATACACCACATGAACAACTTTTATTTCGGGGGGGATTTTAGTTTCCAAAGGTGGCACCACCACCAGCTGATTATGCCATTTTCCTGGCTGTCAAAAGAGTCGCACAAACTGCTTTTGGGGAGTATCGCCCATGAGGGACACTGGCCCAGATGAGCTCATCGTATTTATCTATTAACTTGGTATTGGCTTCCTCCAATTCCCCAATAAATCGAAACCAGACCCTGTACCATCTATCTGGAATGTTCAAGTCTCTGTGATCCTACCATCGATGAGGCACCCATAGGTTGAATCCATGAACAAAAATTTGGGTGATCTTTGTGACACCTATCCCGGAAAGAAATTGTCGAAGGCCCTTGGTAGGATATGGGCATTGCCGCAATCGGTCCAGGCATCCGTGCCTAAATGCACCTGCGCACTGTTTCCAATTTTCCATGCTATCCCATTCTTGATAATACTAAAATATTGAGAGATTGCCTTCCAGATGATGGAGGCGCCAACAAAGGATATATTGGGTTTGCAAATCCAATCCATAATTGAGAAGGTGTGGATGTATTTGAAATAAATTACCTCTTGCCAAAGGATTTATGAATTTATTAATTTCCAGCCCATCTTTGTAGCAAGAGCCATTACAAAGGACTGTAGCTCTTTTAAACCCTAACCTCCCAGTTTTTTAAGATTCCTAATCCTGTCCCAGTGGACCCAGGCAAAAGTCCTCCCCACATTCTGACCCTGCTAGAGGAATCTACAACAGATTTGTTGTATCCTATTGAGAATACATTTTGGGATCCAAGCAAGAGTCATCCAGTAGTCTAGAATGGCCTCGAGCACCGATTTTATCAGAGTGAGTATTCCTGCCTTAGAGAGCCAAATTTGTTGCTAAATATTTATTCTGCTTTCAATTTTTACAATAAGCGAGGCCCAATTGGCAATGTGATAACCATTTGGTTTCAGTCTGAACCCAAGGTATTTTAGTCCAGCATCCAAATCTTGTCTGACAAAAGAAAATTGTTGGGTCATGTACCTTTCCTCATTTTGGAGACAGGTCACAAAAATGATCGTGGATTTCCCATAATTTGGTTCCATACATGTTGCTTTGCAAAAGAGAGATAGTATGTTCTTGAAAACATATGAGTCACGAAACGAACCATTTAGAAATATAAGTGCATCATCAACAAACAAAACATGCAAGAGAGTAGTCATATCCGATATCTGGACTCCCGCCAAATCACCAGTCTCACGAGCATTTTTTATTAGTCTGCTTAAACCTTCCATGATTAGAAGAAAAATGAGGGGGGAGACAGGGAATCCCTGTCTCAAACCACGCTCAACATGAAAAAAACTAGAAGTCACACCATTGATAAGGATACTATAGGAGGCAGAAGAGAAGCAACACATAATCCAGGAGATAAAGGAGTGGGGGAAGCCGATATGAGTGAGGAAGAGCTGCAGGTAGGACCAACTAGCCCGATCAAAGGCTTTGGAGAGATCAATCTTTAGAATGATGGACTTTTTGTTTTGTTTTTTTATCAAGTGGAGGCCTTCTTGGGTAGTACCTATAGCTTCATGAATCTGTCGATGACTGAGGAAAGCAAACTGTTCCTTGGAGATCATGTTAGAGAGTATAGGTTTAACATGAAGGGTGATGGTTTTTGGATATGATTTTGTAGATTTTGTTGCAAAGGTAGATTGTACGATAATAATCAAAGGTAATGGGTTTGTCAATTTTTGGGATGAGGGCCAGGAAAGTCGCATTAAACCGCTCATACGTTCTTCCTATGGTTCTGCAATGCTCAATAGCCTTAAGCAAATCTGACCCAATAAGCTGAATGATGGTGCTGTAGAATTCTACCGGCCACCCAGCCAGCCCTGGTCTTTTATCTTTTTTGAAACATTTCATCACTGCTTCAAGTTCCCCCTATGAAACTGGTGCAATTAAGGCCTCCACCTCTTCTGGCTCGACAAATCTAGGGAGTGCCTTAGCAATGCAGATGATGTAAGGGAGGGTGACGCCCCTTGGGGCCTTGTATATATTTGAAAAATGATGAACACCCATATCAGCTAGTTGATTGAAGGTGTTAGCCTCCCTGCATTCTTGATCATGCAGCTCCCAAATGGCGTTGATAGACTTTCTCCCTCGGGCATATTGTTGAAAAAACTTGGAGTTCTCATCGCCATATTTTAGCCATAATTCTCTACTCTTTAAATGCCAAAACTCCTCTTTCTGTCTCAAGAGTCTAATCTTCTCTGATTCTAGATGGATTAATTATGCCTTCGTTTGAGTCGAAACAAAACTAGTAAGCCCAAAGGCTTCCAAAAATTTGAGGTCTTCTTCAATCCTTCGAAGATTGGCCTCATCCTTTCGTTGTTTGTTCTTTGCCCAATCAATGGTTTTTATTTCTAGGAAGGCTAAATTTTTTGCAATTACCTCGGCTGGGGAGATTCGGTCGCCTGACCTACAGTGTATCCAAGAGTCACTT
The DNA here is from genome assembly GCA_000404065.3 of Pinus taeda. Taxonomy (NCBI): domain Eukaryota; kingdom Viridiplantae; phylum Streptophyta; class Pinopsida; order Pinales; family Pinaceae; genus Pinus; species Pinus taeda. The sequence continues at coordinate 91,781 of APFE031444197.1, forward strand.
ACTATTTTGCGGAATTCAACTTTATTGAGCCAAGTTGAGTTGAATTTAAAAGGCGACTCCAGTTTGTGATTGTCATCCCTAATCTCCAAAAAAATCGGAGAATGGTCCGATATCCCTCCCGAACACACCCACTTGCGAAAACGATCCAATTTGGAAAGTAGAGGGACCTTTATCATAAAGCATTCTACTCTTTTGGCCAATGCATCCTCCCCCATCCTTTTGTTCCTCCAGGTCAGCATAAGCTTGGCTGAATCAATGTTCACAAGGTCATGGGAATCCATCAAGATTTAAAAAAAGGCCAATAGGGGATCACTTTGGGCTTTACTACCGCAGGATTCTGCTAGCCCAAGGGAGAAATTTAAATCTCCCCCAATGATCAAATTTTCAGTTTGCATAAAATTGGCCTCTAGTAGTCTACCCCAGAACAATTTCCTGTTATGGCAAGGCCCATAAATCTTGATGAGCCTGAGAGGGAGGTTGAAATCTGAGGATGTAATATCAGCACCCAGATAACCCTAACCACCCCATACATTGTGCAATTTTATTGATATTTTATTAAATCGCATGGTGCAACCACACGAACAACCTCAAACATCCAAGAAATAGAAAACCCAGTCCGGAAGGAATTTCATGAGTATACTATTAACTAGGCTCCCTTCCCCTAGAGTTTCCTGCAAAAAAATGACATTTAATCTCTCCGAGTTACATAACCTATTTAGGGCCAGTTATGAGAAATCTCATAGCATCTCTCCCCCTTTCTATCAATGAGGATACTCCTTTATATATATGCTGTCAGTAAATCCCTCAACTTCCAGGCAGTTCTAAAAAATAAACCAAGTTAGAAGGTGAGTTTGATTTAATATCGAGGATCTCGGGTTGCATAAACAACCCTTACTTAACATGGCAAAACTCTTTAACTGCGTGTTTAACCCAATGGCCTTTTACTCTCAGCATTTCCAATCAGTGGGCAAACCAAAGCCCATACATCAAGTGCCCTGCAATAACTCTGGACCCGACGAACTATTAACCACAATATATAAAATATGGGGTCCATAAGGCCATATTGCAAATCGTAATCGACATTTCCAAAATCAGTACAACATGCGACTGCTTCCCCTTTTCGAAATGTGATTGCGATATTGAAAATCGCAACATGCTTTTGCGATTGTGATCGCATCGCAACCTAGCTTGCTCTGGTGGCTGATTCTTTAACCTTCTCCTTTTGCGATGGGTGATTGTGATTTGATCGTATCGCAACCTTAACTCATTTGGGACCAATTTTATTTAATCCATGGCCTCTTCCTCCTGCAATCTGCAATATGCAAGACCAATGGCAGCCTTCCACTTGGCACTTCCCCATTCATTGAGAGTGTCTATGTCATCTCCTCCTGGCACTTGTTCATGTCAAACATAAACTTTAACTTTCTCTAACTTCTTCATATGAACTCAGATTTGAGTGCCGTTCGCACCATTGTAATCAAGATGACAAGCACTTCGATCCGATGCTAAATTTATTCAAATTCTCCACTATGAATATTTTAGCCTTTTACCATGCCACTAATACTTTTTGAAGATCCACTTAGATCAACAAATGATACCTTTTAATGTGTTTGAGGATGACCAAAATGACCTTGTAGCTTAGAAATATAGCAAAATTATTATGAAAAAAGATGAAAATAGTGGAAAAAAAAAGAACAATTCTAAGACTTCAACAAACTACCTAAAATAAAATCATGTGATTTTTAATCACATTTACCATTAGTCCCATGCCTAAAACTATATAATATAAATTTATAATTCTAAATTACTTTCCATCAAAGTAAAATAAAGAAATCTTCACTTTAAATTCGTGTATAATTTTAAATAGTTAGTCATATTAAAAATTTGAAATTTTTAATATCCTACTCTCTTCAACCCCTTACATCATAAACAATCATTTTTTTCTTAAGAAATTTGCATATTAATAACATAAAATTAAATTATTAAATCCTAAAATAAAAAATAAAATATTTTTAATTGTTATTTTTTCTTTGACCTTAATGTAACAATGGCCCATGAGATCTTCAAAGGAAAAAAAAATGAGGGATTCTTGGAGCTCTGCAACACTAATGACCATGCGGCCATGAGGTAGGCGGCGCAGAACACCTCGAAAAACTAGTGAATAGACAATCAGAAGTGGATAGACGTTTCAAAAATGACATAGGAAACTAGGAGGGGAGAGATCCCCTCCTACAGGGACACAACAACGGGAGAAGGAACCAGTAACAACAAGGAGGAAGCTGCTCAAAGGCCACCAGGACCTGTTCTGGGAGCATGCTGGCAAGCAGGAAGCAAAGGAAGATGTCTGCCCTACGTAGCAGAGAAACTGAGGTTCATCATTCTGATGAACAAACTGGAGAGGTATAGAAGCTACATGAAAGATCATGCAGTGATTTGCAAGTTCATTGGAGTTTGGCCATCAGAAAAACAACTGACAAGATGGATTCAGCAGAAATGGCAGCCATGCAGCCACATCGAACTAAAGCTAGGATCTCGTGGCTTTTTCACGATAATCTTCTCAAACCTGCAAGATAAAGAGAAAGTGTTTGAAAACAGGCCATATTTCCATAATAATGCAGGGCTATTTATGAGGTACTGGGAGGAATGTTATAACTCAGACTAGGAAAAATTCCTAGCAGCACTGGTTTGGGTCAGACTGTTTCGACTACCTATGGATTTTTGGGATCCAGAGATCTTGAAGGAATAGGGAATACCATAGGTAGTTTCATAAAGATAGCAAAATCAACAAAAAGAGGGAGATACACCTCGTATGCAAGAATATGTGTATACATGAATATAGCAAACCCCATTCCAGGTATTGTCGAAATTGAGTACCATGAGGAGATCTGGCAGCAGGCTCTGGACTATGAACACATACCATTTAGATGCAGAAAATGCCACAAATATGGTCACCTCTTCAAGAAATTCCCTCTAAATGTAGATGAATAAGAAAGAAAGACTAAACACAAGAGGAAAACTAATGAAGATGATGAGGGGTTTCAAGAAGTAAAACACAAGAAGTAACCATCAAAGAACCCCAGCTAAAAGGTAGGAAAGAGCAGCCAACTACAAGTGAAAAAACGAATAGGTATGAAGCATTACAAACAAAAGAAGGGGAGGATGAGACCAGAAAGATGGACTACCAAGAAGGGACAGGCCAGGAAGGAGGAGAGGAAAAAACGGAAACAAAAGAAAATAAGTAGGAAAATAAAAAAGAGACAGAAGAACAGGGGACCTAAGAAAAGGAACTACACTAGGAGTATGAAGTGATGGAAGTAGGCAGAAATAAAGGGGATGAACCAACATCAGAAGAGGAAATTCTAAAAAATTTACTAGACAAGTGGAAGAATTTGGATGAAAGGTTTATCCTAGAGGAAGACAAAAAACTATACAAAGACATTTTCCAAAAATACAAAGAAAAGAAAGAGGGTGGCAAAACAGGGATGGATGAACAACTAGGAATGTAGGATAATAACCAGGAGCATCCACAAAAAGGGAAAGGAGGGAAAAAAAGAGGAAGGAAGAACCTACAAGAATCCATTCAAATAATGGGTGAAATGCTAGTTAACACAGGAAGAGTTGTACCGCTTTCAGCGGTATTCCACCAAACAAACCAACAGTCTCAATGATTATTACATCCTAGAATATAAGAGGGCTTAATAGTAAGGACAAGCAAAGGTACATGGCTGAGAGGATTAAAAAATAAAAACCTCAGATAATGTTGCTGCAAGAAACAAAAATAATGGGATCACAAATGGAGGAAATACTACAAAAAATTAAACCTTATTATGAAAGTATGACAATAGATGCAAAAGGGAGTGTAGGGGGAATAACAATATTATGGAACCCAACAAAAGTAATAGCAAACCTTTGGATAGGAATGCAAAGGATTCTATCAGGGAAATTCAGAATGGTAGGACATAAAGAGTGGTTCTTGGTATCAGCGGTCTATGGACCCCACATACCGATTGAGAGAGAAGCCTTTCTAACACAGATGTGTCGAATGGGAAAACTACATACATAAAATCTCTGAGTGTTAGCAGGAGAATTTAATATGATAACAACCATAGTGGAAAAGAAAGGAGGATTTCAATGGGAAGATGCAGATATGGTGAGATTCAGGGAAACCTAGACAACTCTCCAATTGATAGATATCAATACCATTAGTGGCAAATATACATGGAATAACAGACGAGGAGGTAGTCGCCAGATAGCTTCCAGACTAGATAGATTCTTAGCCACAGAACACTTCCTATGGAAAGATATATTCTATGAAGCAACGATCCTACCTTGCCAAGGATTGGATCACTGGCCAATAAAACTAGAAATTGCCATGAACAATCAAAATCAACACAAACCTTTCAGGTTTGAAGCCTTTTGGCTAAGAGATACAACTCTAGTTGAAAAGATGGAAACCTGGTGGCAGAAAAGTGAAGGAGTAATACAAGGAAAGAATAAGATGCACATACTTCAATTGAGACTCAAGGAGCTGAAAAGTGAGATTAAGATTGGAATAAAGAGGAATTCGGTAACAACCACAAAGACAAGGAACAACTCCAAATAACAATGAAAAGGATACAACAAAAAATCATAGAATAAGGAAGAACGAAGGAGAGAGAAAAGGAAGAAGGGGAAGTGCTAATCAGACTGGAGGAAAGGAGAAAGCAGGAGGAAATTCTGTGGCGCAAAAAGTCAAGAGTTCAGTGGCTAAGAGAGGGGGAAAAGAACAACAATTTTTTCCATTGGGCAATGCTGAAACACAGGCAGCAAAACCGAATCTTCTCCCTCAAAACCAAACAAGGTAATAGAGTTATCCAAAAAGAGGAAACGAAAAATCTCCTAATCCAACACTTCAAGGGCATATTGACAGAGCCGCAAAGCAACCAACATGAAGAGATAGCCAAGATAAAACAATTCATTCCAAAAAAAGTAAGCAGGGACCAAAACCTTGCAATACTAAGAGTGATTACGGAAAATGAGGTTGAGGAAGTAATCAAGACAATGGTAAAAAACAAAGCTCCTGGCCCTGATGGATTCACAACGAAGTTTTTCCAAGCAACATGGCGGTTCATGAAAAAAGACATTGTTAATGCAATAGAAGAATCAAGAAGCCACAAACGAATGCACCGTGCATGGAATGCTACCTTCCTGGCCTTAATACCAAAAGTAGACCAAGCTGAAGAACCCCATAACTTCAGACCTATAGCTCTATGCAATGTAATCTATAAAATCATGGCTACTATAGTGGTAAAAATATTACAACCTCTACTTCCAGAATTGATAGCAAAAGAACAAACATGCTTTGTGAAAAGTAGATAGATAGTGGATGGGATAGTAGTTGCGCAAGAGGTGATCCATACCTTAAAGAAAACTGGAAATAAAGGAATGATGATCAAACTCGATCTAGCGAAGGCATATGATAAACTCAGTTGGCAATATCTACAAGAAGTCTTGCAAGTTTATGGATTTGATGATAGATGGATTGCATGGATAATGTCCATGGTATCCACTCCTAGTATGTCAATCCTTCTAAATGGAACCTTGACTGAAACCTTCAAGCCCACCCGAGGCCTACGACAAGGAGACCCTCTCTCTCCATTCCTGTTCATCCTAGCAGCGGATGGTCTAGGTCACTTAATTAATGCTAAAGTAAGCAGAGGAGAATTAAAAGGGCTCAGCCTATGGGGAGAATACTTAACTATCACACATCAACAATTTGTGGATGATGTGATGATGTACAGCCAAGAAAACCGCAAGGAAGCAAAAAAACTCGGGGAGATCCTGCATATTTCAACAAAGATTCAGGAATGGAGGTGAATAAAGAGAAAACTGAAATCTTTGTCTTCAACACACCAAGAGTGAACCAAGCCTTTCTGGCAAGAACCTTGGGGTTCCAAATTGGGAAATTCCCAACAAAATACTTAGGAATACAACTTAGTGATCAACAGTACATAGTAGCGAACTGGCAAGGCCTGATAAGAAAAATTCAAAAAAGAATGGAAAATTGGATGTTTAGAACGCTCAACACACCGAGCCATCTCATACTCCTTAAATCATTCCTACAAGCCATGCCAATCTACCAGATGGCAAGTCAAGCAATCCCGAAGACCATATGTTAGAAAATCTTTAAAAATTTTCTATGGCAAGGGGCAAAAAAAAAATGGGCCCTGCTTTCATGGACATGGTTAAGCAAGTCGATTTCAGAGGGTGGTCTGGGACTCAGAGACCCAAACATATTAAACCAAGTCATGGGGGCAAAATTATGGTGGAGATGGATTCAAGGAGGGAATTACCTTTGGAAACAATTGTGGGAACAAAAATATGAAATAACACGGACTCCGGAGGGTAAAACCTGAACCTTGACCGAAAGGAAAGGCTCAATGATTTGGAACCTAGCCAACATGAATAGAGCCCTGATCAGAGACAACAGTTTTTGGGAAATTCGAGAGGGAAAAAGGTAGATTTTTGGCAGGAAGGGTGGCGACAGAGAGGAACCCAGAGTCAGGAACACCAGCTATATGAAGTACAATAGTATACAACCCAAACAGTGGAAGATGCAGTAAGAAACTATTGGGTAGAGGACCAAAACCGTTATTGGAGACAATGGAAGAAGAAGAATGATTGGCCTGAAGCCCCATAAACTGATTAATGGACTACATATCATAAAGAAATGGAAACTAGGAAAATATCTATCAAAGAAGGACTAAACATAATAATATGGGGCAAATGAATTAAAGGCATGTTCAAAATATCAGAAGGCTACCACCTGAAAATAGTAGGAGTGGGCAATGTAGACATGAGAAAATGGAAAAGAATCTGGCAACTAAAAACCTGGCCAAAAGTGGCATTTTTTACCTGGACAGTGCTACATGGAAGAGATCTGACCTAGGATTAGCTAAGATGGAAAGGGACGCATGGGCCCTCCCGCTGCGCGTTGTGCCAATGGCAAGAGGAAACCATGGAGCATGTTGCCAACTCCTGTAACGTAAGTAACACCCTATGGCAAAAGCACCAACAAATCTTTGGGATTACAGAAAGAAAGTTAGAAAGCATAAAAACAACAATTGAAACATGGAGTAACAAACTGTACCGAAACGCCATCCTCAACCATGCTTGGAACTTGTCAATCGGATTCCTCCTGTCGAATATCTAGAAAGCCCGAAATAGGGTAATATTCAGAATAGAGAAAATTGATACAAGGGAAACCTGGAACCAAATTATGGGGAATATAAGGGAAACAATAATTCTGGGAAATTGGACAGAGGAAGACTGGAAGATGGAAGGTATGGAAACCAACATCATGAACCGACTGGAAATTAAAGTAAAAAATACAAGAAGTAAAAGGAATATACAAGAAGCAGCACAGGTAAGAGTGGAAGAAAGGTACAGGAACCCCCCCACCCCCCGCCCCCAAGGATTCACAAAACTAAACTTTAACAAGGCAGCCAAAGGAAACCCAGGGGAGGCAGGTATAGGAGGGATATCCAAAGACAAAGAAGGAAGGATCATAAGAGTATATGCAATGGACTACGGCATGGCCACCAACAACGAAGCATAATACCATGCACTAAATAGAGGACTGGAGATTGCGATATGAGAAGGATACCAAAGATTGCAAATAGAAGGGGATTCTAAGCTGGTCATAGAAACTATAAAACAACTACAACAAGGAGTAAAGGCGGAAAAACTAAGCAAAATTTGGCAGATGGAATGGGTAATTACAGAAATTGAAAAGCAACTTCAACAACTGGCATATATTATCACGTCCCATGTGAAGAGGAAAGGAAATGCTCTGACGGATCTCCTCGCGAATTGGGGATGCCGAAATAGAGAGCACTAGTTAGACGTGGGAGAAACAGAGCTCAACAAGAATGATGAAATGAACCAGATAAAACAGGAAGTCGAGGCAGATTAGAGGCAGCAAGAGAATCTGAATGACGTCGAGAGGAGGGAAGAAAGATGAAGGCATATGTAGGTAGATCAAAATAGATCATCCTTGGAACATAATGGAATGGAAGAAAGGACCGAGAGGACAGGGATGATGGAAGAGGAAAGAGAAAGGACATACTCGAGCAACGTGGAAGCAGAAATGGAAGGAGGTGGGCACAGGGAGAATAGGATAGCAGGACTGAGAAGGGACAACAGAGGAGAGCCAGATGGCAATGTAGAGTCAACAAATGGATGACAAGAGTAGCCGGGAGAAGATAGTCATAAATGAAGCATGGAAGACAAGGCATTTTGGTAGCATCCCAAGGAAAGTGGGCTAGAAAGCGCGCCACGAATCATCGGAAATGGAGATAGCTGGAGGAAAGGTTAGGACAGAGGAATGTTAAAAGCATAAAATATGAAGGGTACAATGCATGTTGCATGCAGACGCGGGAGAAGAAAGGTGGTGAGAGAGAATGCATCGAAGGCCAAAGACAGCTGCGGAAGACAGAACAACGGTTCCAAACTGACGGGTATGTGAAAACTTCTCCTCCTTACTTGGAAAAAAGTTCTTGCATGAAGCAAAATGTAGGCATGCAGTTAGACAGGACTAGTTTGCATCACCCCATTTTTAGTTATAAAGTTAAGATAGTCTGGGTCAGGGAAAAGCCCTATGTCTCCATGGTTGGGAAGGATGAATTTAGTAGTAAGGAGAAGGGCTCACCGGAAAAGAAGAACCCAATATTCCTTGACCCTGTAAAATATGGGAAGCCCCTGGAAGGCCAAACCCTGAGATCATGCCCTCGGTAAGGTGAACCTGGAACACCCGAGCGAGGAAGCAGATGCCTTCCATAGGAACTAGAGAGTTGGGGAAAAGCAAGATGGGAACCCTAAACTAGAGGAAATTAAAATAGGAAGGGGGTTAGGAAAATCTAGGAGAGATGGGCGGGGTCTGGAACTCAAGATGGTCCGCGCGGCCTAGGAAAACTACGCTAACTACCATAGAGTATCCCTCACCAAAGAAAACTTGGGACAAGAAAGCTATAGAGAGGCTTTGGATTTGTATTCTAGAGTTAGACATAACTCGAAAGGACCCATGAAGAGGGATGGTAGTGCTACCCCCTCAATTCATACGTTCCCAATGGATAAAACTGACCACTGTATTTATACTGTGATAGGTATAACACATAGTGAAGGGTCAAAAGTAACCTAGAAAGTCTACCTGAAGGATCAGAGCATCAGGAAACTATCCAGCAAAAACATGGCACCAAGGAGAAGCAAAAGGAATGTCAAGTAGGAAGCCGAAACAAGCAGCACAGGCCAGAAAAAGGGCAGAAAATCAACAGGTGATCAGGTAAAGAAACTAGTGGACGCTTACATGAAAGCAAATGCGCACGAAATATAGGAATAGATTTGGATCTGGGAACATGAATTAAGACAAAATCTTCAAGGTAGGAACCTCCCCTTGCATGAGTGGGAAGAAATGATACAAGACCCAGGCACTACAAATGGCAGACAATCTCTGTACACCAGAACCTTGCAGCTATATTGGATCATGAAACACATAGTCGCTCGTGCTGTGACCCTCCATCAGGAGCACATGGAAGGAGAAGTGGAGAACCGAAAGGAATGAAACAAAGAACCAGAACATATCAACAGGGAATAATGAAGGAATTGGCAACCATCCAGATCCAAACATATAGGAACAACCTTGCTTTCGGCCGTATTGAGCAAACTCTGTCTGAGCTAAAGTGGAAACTGTTTCAGCAGGGATGAGAACTCCCTGGCCCAGGAGTTAAGCTGCAGAACAAAGGAAAGAAGATGATGACCCTGAAAGAGTAGGCAACCCTCCAGATAGCCTCCTCAGATGAGGAGTAGTTGTTTTCTTCAGTATTTCCGTCTACAGTTTTTGAATGTTTAGGTCTAAAAAACTAGAGAGTACTTGGAACATTCATATGTTGATGATGAACTTATTTAATTTTTGGAATGGATAGAATGTGGACCGATGGCCACCTGGTTTCCTTCAGGCAGGTGGCTGGTTAGTTGGTGTGTTGGGCATGTAAATTTTGAAAAAAGAAAATATAGAAAGTACTACCTTGTTTACAAAAAAAAAAAATGTAACAATGGCCCATATAAACAATTCATTTTTCTTAGGAAATTGGCATACTAATAACATAAAATTAAATTATTAAGTCCTAAAATAAATAATAAAATATTTTTTAATTGCTATTTTTTCTTTTACATTAATGTAACAATGGCCCCCCACCTTGGCCCCCACCTTGCTGTAAAGAGTGCAATATATGCATTCAATGGAGGTTGGGAATTTCTGTATTTTGGTTGGGATTGTAGTTAAAAATAAATAATGCAAGATAAAATTTAACATCATTCCATGTATGAAAGTCAAGCCCTGCACTAGATGAATTTGAGGTAATGTGATACTTTTTTTACTATGATATGAACTTTTGGGGCACAATTATTTAGAGGAATGGTAAGCACACTCTAAATTTTAGAAGTTAGAAAAAAAAGCTATTAACGCCATATTCGATGGAATAGAACAATCAAGTTTCAATACACTCTCAATGCCTTTTTCTAGATGGGACTCAACGTCTTGTCATTTAAGTGGTCTTGTCATGTTAGGGACAAATCTCTTCCATTTCAATATATAACGCTAGTCAGGGTGCATTATTAGTAATGACATGGTAATAAGATTGAGTCGTAAGAAACATAATTATCATGAAGATATTTTATACAACGAAGATATATTTTCTATTTTTGTTGTGTATATTGAATGATGTTTTTTATCATTAAATGTAATTTTTGTGTAAGTTGTTTGGTTGTTAATTAGTTGGATTTGAGAGATTTAGTCCAAGTAAAATAACTTTTGATTGAAGATTTCTGTGGTGAGAATTTTGAGAATGATTATTAGGAATATTAACCACATTACTCATTTTTATGTTGATGTTTCAAGTCTGCAACAAGACTCATCAACCAAAGAAAAATAACTCTTACTTTGGTGTTTGGTTAAGAAATTCTCTCCACTAATTGATTGTATGGTTAATATAGTATTTCTATCTTAGACCAATAACTAATGTATTTATATGTGTGTTTAATGTAATGCAAGATAAGTTTTTGTGTGCAATTAGTTTCTCAAATTGGTATCAGAGCCAATGGCTCTCGGTTAACTCCCTTAAGGGAGGGCCTAGGTATATGTTACAAATATGTGAGAAAGATGTGAAACTAATTACTCCTATAATAAACTAGTGTAGGTGTAAATATGTAATCATATTATATAGTTTGATTGCGAGGATGGTGTGATTTCCAGAAAGATTATTTAAATCTCTATGATATCGTTGGTAGAATTTTAGCTAAAACATGGTTAATAAGGTACGTTTTTCATAGCACTTCAAGGATCTTGCATTCCTCCGAAAGCATCCACAAAGACAACGACTTAATTTAAACTCAATGGGAAAAATTTGTGCTTATACATACATATGAAGCTCTACCTATTTAATTTTTCATGTTGCCAAAGTGATTAATCAATTCAATCTCAAAAGTAGATCGTAGAGGTATTTGATAGTCTATCGTTTTCTTTCTCTTTGTTCAAGCAACTTCACATGGCCGAATTTTGACCTATAGTTTTATCGATACTACCATTGTGTTTCTCATGATCTCTTTTGTATACTACCATTGTGTTTCTCATGATCTCTTTTGTATAGTTTTGTATTTTTTAACGATTACATCACTATTGCATATATGCTTCTTGCTCCTTCAGTCTTACTGTTGTGAGGAGAGACTTCACCAACAATTAGGTGTTTCTGGTTGATCTGATGTGCATTGGAAAGTTTAGTATATAGAGGCATCCTCATTACATGTTGATAATTAGAAACATACTCGATATTCAAACATATTATGTTATGTTTTCATACATGACCCCGCTCATGCTCTCCACAAATAAAGTTATCATCTCCAAGCTCTTTGTGTTGACGAACGGGCGAATTTGTGAAATGAATTTGGTTTTCTGTTACACCAAAACCAGTCAATTTTGGTAAAATAGAGATACGGTAATTCGATCCGTGTTCTTAATATGCAGGGAGTGTTCTTAATATGCAGGGAATGTTTGCTTGTTTTTTAAATATTTTGTTGTTTCGCAGAAGATTGCAGAATGAGAAGGTCAGCAGGCACGAGTTACAATAGGAAGTTAAAGGGTTTACATGTGAAGACAATCTGTAATTTCAAAATCCAGAGTGTGTTTTTTAAGACGAGTTGTGTATTGATGGATTTTTAAAAAACTGATAATAGGAAAATGACTTTAGTTAAATTTATGACATCCAAGAATATTCCTAGGTTGGCTAATATCTTAGTGTACTTGAATATTTAAAGGCAGATATCTTGTTGCAGAGCTTTTCCAGTGTTATGCCGTATGCTGGGGTTTGGGAGAGATGTTACTCTATATGCTAGTTAAGTTAGTTCAGTGATGTATACCTGAAAAAATGGGGCCATTGACTGCTCATGGACAACGTAGAATATATATATATATATATATATATATATACCTCTTTTCCCTTCCCTTCCATTTACCAAAAAAAACTAATTAAGGAAGTGAAGTTAGGATAAATGATTTTTAGTAGGCAATGAATGAGTCAATTTCACTTAATCAGTTCTCCATTGATACATGAGTTGATCGTAAATTTTCACATGTAAGGAGTCGAATAAATTTCCATTACACATTTTAATAGGGAGTTGGTCTTTATTCGAGACTTTTAACAAAAATACTAATTAAGGAAGCGAAGTTAGGTTACATGATTTTTAGTAGGCAATGAATGAATCAATTTTACCTAATCAGTTCTCCATCGATATATTAGTTGATGGTAATTTTCACATGTAAGGAGTCCAATAAATTTCTATCACACATTTTAAGAGGGAGTTGGTCTGAGTTGGTTTTTCGAGATTCGTCCTTAGAAAGGGAAAAATTGTTAATTTTTTTAATAGCAAGTATTACAAAATTGTAAATAATTTTTTTTAATAGCAAGTATTACAAAATTGTAAATGAGTTTGTTTAGATATTGTTATAGTTAATTGTTTGGAATAAAATTTTATTTTTTAATAGATTAATTGTTTTGGGTGAAGTTTAGTTTTTACTAAGTCTTTCATATGGGAGGGGTGAGTAGGGATTGGGAATAAGAGTTATTTTTGGGAAATTAAACAATTCAAGAGCTGTTTCCAAGTTTTTGGTGATTGCATTCCAATAGTGACTAGTTAGCTCTTCCATCCAATAGACTAAGTGACCCCAACTTAGCTTCAACCTAATTACAAAAACAAATTTATGCTTGTTTTTTTTTTTTCTCTGAGCTACCTTCTCATATGCAAAAGTAATAATGATAATACAATAATGTGTTCGCTCTTATGACATGATTAGGTAATTTATATTATGTTATCATGCCTTTTGGTGAAGACAATATTTGCCATTTTTTCCAAAGACATCAACAATATTTGATCTACAATAGATCATTATATAATGTAAAGATTTTGTGCCTCTACTCTAATTTATGACATATTTTAATCTAAAATTGCTTTATGAGATATTTTATTCTAAATTAGCCAGTATCATTCTCTACCTAAGCCAACCCACAACAAATCATCTTATGATATAGAGCTTCTTCTCATCTACTCTGCATCAAATTCTAATATAATAAAAATATAAATTCTTAAG
>APFE031444197.1:105958-130693 GCA_000404065.3 Pinus taeda
ATATTATCTAATTTTAAGTTCACGACCAAGCCATACACCAAATTGGTGTATGAGACCCCCTTGTTTTTGGGACAAGGGACCCACCTCCACACAACAATTTGACTGCTAAGTTTACGAAGGCATACATACTCTACCCACCTCTCATTTTGAGCCTATGACCTCTTAGGAGGAAACACATGCTCTTAACCAGTAGGCCCACTCAAGTTGTATTCAATATACGTATGAGATTTTAGTATTCAATATTATTATTGAGTTTTTGTATTGGGTTTTAGTAAATGATTTTACTATTAGGGTTTGATATAAGTGAGGGCACTCTAATTATTCAACTAAGTGAATAAGTTTAAATTAACATTGAAACCCTATATTAAACTGAATATTATAATCTAATATTAAACTCAATACTACATACCCTAATATTAAACCCAATATTATTAACTCAAATTTTAAACCCTAATATTGAATAAATTGAAATATAATGTAACATTGTGACAATGATTGTTAGATTGATTGTCACTTTGCAACAATCTTTGTCACAGTACGATGTTGGATAGATTGTTGTGTCATTTTGACATCACAATATTAAATATTCATATTAAACCAAATATTATAAACCTTGATATTATACCCCAATATTGTAATATCGATATTAACCCAATATTATAAACCCCAATATTAAACCCTAATATTAAATCCAATATTATAAACCATAATATTAAACACAATGTTTTTTTCCAAGGAAAAAGGTGCAATTTTCATTAATATATTAAGAAAATTACATGTTGTATCATTCATCATGTATGAGATGCATTCACTAGAGAAACATATCATAAGTGTTCGAAACCATATATACAGATTACAACATAGGGTGCAGGGAGTAACTTAAAAACAATAGTGATAACTTAAAAGCATAGAAGTGTCCAAAAACTGATAATGACATAAGAAAAAAACCATGGAATGATCAAGATCATTCCAAGCGATTCCAAATCATCTCGATGAATGGACGGTGGAAAAACTGATAGAAAGCACCATCTCTGAATTCCTGAATTAGCCATTGACTCCTGTTTAGTGGCACAACATCTTTGGATAGACGATCAACGATCTCATTCATTTCCTTGTATATATGAGAGCATACAATAAAATCAAATTGTGATTTTACAGTAATGACATCATCCAGTGTGTCCCTGGGAGTGTGCAAGTGACAATGATATGCATTGTTTATCCAATTTATAACAAGCTGTGAATCCCCAAAGATCTAAATATTTTGACAATTTTGTTCCCGCTTGAATAAGAGAAGGTGTTTTAAATTGTGAAGCTTAGCAAAATTATTTGTTCCCCTGCTGAGACCCACTTTGATTCTGAAAGACAGGTGCTCATTGACGTGAAGGACAGCTCCACCCCCCCACAACCCTCGGCTTGGGCAGAGCCATCAAAATAACCCCACAGGGAACTATGATCGAAGGGTTCTGGAGTGATAACCTGAGGTAGTTTGTTGTCTAGGATGTCTCGAATTAGATTGAAAAGGGAAATTGAGTTGATACAGGTGGCTTACTAGTTGATCGGAGCATCCTAGAAGATCAGTCGGTTCATGTTTAACCAAATGCCCCAACAAACAATCAGGGGAAGATTTATGTCTTTTTGGGTAGGAGCCTCAAACCACCAATGGTGCCATGCTTCCTCAAAATTTTGACCAGACCAATTGGTCTTTAAGTTTAGGGAAGAAATTATAGAGGACCAAAACTGTGTCATAACCAGGCAGAGGAGGACGAGATGGTTTGTGTCTTCAACATTGGATTTGCAGAAGCAGCATCTGGAGGGACCATGAAAAGCTTGTTTCATGAGGTTTATTTTAGTTGGGGCTTTATTTGTGAGAATACACCACATGAACAACTTTGATTTCGGGGGGAATTTTAGTTTCCAAAGGTGGCGCCACCACCAGTTGATTATGCCATTTTCCTAGGCTGTCAAAAGAGCCGCACAACCTGCTTTTGGGGAGTATCGCCCATGAGGGACACTGGCCCAGATGAGCTCATCGTCTTTATCTATTAACTTGGTATTGGCTTCCTCCAATGCCCCAATAAATCGAAACCAGACCTTGTGCCATCTATCTGGAATGTTCAATTCTCTGTGATCCTACCATCGATGAGGCACCCATAGGTTGAATCCATGAACAACAATTTGGGTGATCTTTGTGATACCTATCCCGGAAAGAAATTGTCGAAGGGCGCTTGGTAGGATATGGGCATTGCCGCAACCATTCCAGGCATCCGTGCCTAAATGCACCCGCGCACTGTTTCCAATTTTCCATGCTATCCCATTCTTGATAATACTAAAAGATTGGGAGATTGCCTTCCAGATGATGGAGGCGCCAACAAAGGATATATTGGGTTTGCAAATCTAATCCATAATTGAGAAGGTGTGGATGTATTTGAAATAAATTACCTCTTGCCAAAGGATTTCTGAATTTATTAATTTTCAGCCCATCTTTGTAGCGAGAGCCATTACAAAGGACTGTAGGTATTTTAAACCCTAACCTGCCAGTTTTTTAGGCTTCCTAATCCTGTCCCAGTGGACCCAGGCAAAAGTCCTCCCCACATTCTTACCCTGCTAGAGGAATCTACAACAGATTTGTTGTATCCTATTGAGAATACCTTTTGGGATCCAAGCAAGAGTCATCTAGTAGTCTAGAATGGCCTCCAGCACCGATTTTATCAGAGTGAGTATTCCCGCCTTAGAGAGCCAAATTTGCTGCTAAATGTTTATTCTGCTTTCAATTTTTACAATAATCGAGGCCCAATTGGCAATGTGATAACCATTTGGTTTCAGTCTGAACCCAAGGTATTTTAGTCCAGCATCCAAATCTTGTATGACAAAAGAAAATTGTTGGGCCATGTACCTTTCCTCATTTTGGAGAAAGGTCACAAAAATGATCGTGGATTTCCCATAATTTGGTTCCATACATGTTGCTTTGAAAAAGAGAGTTAGTATGTTCTTGAAAGAATATGAGTCACAAAACGAACCATTTAGAAATATAAGTACATCATCAACAAACAAAAGATGCAAGAGAGTAGTCATATCTGATATTTGGACTCCCGCCAAATCACCAGTCTCACGAGCATTTTTTATTAGTCTGCTTAAACCTTCCATGATTAGAAGAAAAACGAGGGGGGAGATAGGGAATCCTTGTCTCAATCCAGGCTCAACATGAAAAAAACTAGAAGTCACACCATTGATAAGGATACTATAGGAGGCAGAAGAGAAGCAACACATAATCCAGGAGATAAAGGAGTGGGGGAAGCCGATATGAGTGAGGATGAGCTGCAAGTAGGACCAACTAGCCCGATCAAAGGCTTTGGAGAGATCAATCTTTAGAATGATGGACTTTTTGTTTTGTTTTTTTATCAAGTGGAGGCCTTCTTGGGTAGTACCTATGGCTTCATGAATTTGTCGATGACTGAGGAAAGCAAACTGTTCCTTGGAGATCATCTTAGAGAGGATAGGTTTAACATGAAGGGCGATGGTTTTGGATATGATTTTGTTGCAGAGGTAGATTGCACGATAATCATCATAGGTAATGGGTTTGTCAATTTTTGGGATGAGGGCCAGGAAAGTCGCATTAAACCCCTCATACATTCTTCCTATGGTTCTGCAATGCTCAATAGCCTTAAGCAGATCCGACCCAATTAGCTGAATGAAGGTGCTGTAGAATTCTACCGACCACCCAAGCGGCCCTGGTCTTTTATCTTTTTTGAAACATTTCATCACTGCTTCAAGTTCCCCCTACAAAACCGGTGCAATTAAGGCCTCCACCTCTTCTAGCTCGACAAATCTAGTGAGTGCCTTAGCAATGCAGATGATGTAAGGGAGGGTGATGCCCCTTGGGGCCTTGTATATATTTGAAAAATGATGAACACCCATATCAGCTAGTTGATTGAAGGTGTTAGCCTCCCTGCATTCTTGATCATGTAGCTCCCAAATGGTGTTGATAGACTTTCTCCCTCGGGCATATTGCTGAAAAAACTTGGAGTTCTCATCACCATATTTTAGCCATAATTATCTACTCTTTAAATGCCAAAACTCCTCTTTTTGTCTCAAGAGTCTAATCTTCTCTGATTCTAGATGGATTAATTATGCCTTCGTTTGAGTCGAAACAAAACTAGTAAGCCCAAAGGCTTCCAAAAATTTGAGGTCTTCTTCAATCCTTCGAAGATTGGCCTCATCCTTTTGTTGTTTGTTCTTCGCCCAATCAATGGTTTTTGTTTCTAGGAAGGCTAAAGTTTTTGCAATTACCTCGGTTGGGGAGATTCGGTCGCCTGACCTACAGTGTATCCAAGAGTCACTTACTATTTTGTGGAATTCGACTTTAGAGAGCCAAGTTGAGTTGAATTTAAAAGGCGACTCCGGTTTGTGATTGTCATCCCTAATCTCCAAAAAAATTGGAGAATGGTCCGATATCCCTCCCGAACACACCCACTCGTGAAAACGATCCAATTTGGAAAGTAGAGGGACCTTTATCATAAAGCGGTCTAATCTTTTGGCCAATGCATCCTCCCCCATCCTTCTGTTCCTCCAGGTCAGCATAAGCTTGGCTGAATCAATGTTCAGAAGGTCATGGGAATCCATCAAGATTTAAAAAAAGGCCAATAGGGGATCACTTTGGGCTCTACTACCGCAGGATTCTGCTAGCCCAAGGGAGAAATTTAAATCTCCCCCAATGATCAAATTTTCAGTTTGCATAAAATCGGCCTCTAGTAGTCTACCCCAGAGCAATTTCCTGTTATGGCAAGGCCTATAAATCTTGATGAGCCTGAGAGGGAGGTTGAAATCTGAGGATGTAATATCAGCACCCAGATAACCCTAACCACCCCATACATTGTGCAATTTTATTGATATTTTATTAAATTGCATGGTGAAACCACACGAACAGCCTCAAACATCCAAGAAATAGAAAACCCATTCCGGAAGGAATTTCATGAGTATTCTATTAACTAGGCTCCCTTCCCCTAGAGTTTCTTGCAAAAAAATGACATCTAATCTCTTCGAGTTACATAACCTATTTAGGGCCAGTTTTTTGTCTGAGGTAGCCAGGCCCCTGCAGTTGAAGGAGAAACACTTCATGGGTTAACCTTTTGAGGGTCTCCCTTTGCTCTAAGGACCCAAACAATGGGGTTTGTATGCCTAAAGCCACTTTAATGCCAACCCTCTTAATGGATTTACAAAGATGAGATTTTCTACCTCGGGGGGGGGGTTGGGGGGTTCAAGGGGATGGATGGGAGGGGATCCTCATCCAATTCGAAAGTCAGGGACTAAGAGGTAGTGAGGGATCAAAGGTAATAGCGGTGAGAAGCACTAGAGGTCGAGCTACCTCCGAGAGTTAGAGAGGGTGAAATCGGGATAGTAGAGGGGTTTTTACTGAGGGGAGGGGGAGGTGTTGATAAAACATGGAAAATAGAGGAACACAACTTGCTAACCTCAGTAATTGAACCAGACAAAAACATAGATGCAGAAGAAATATCAGATATCAAACATTCATTTGGAAACAAAGGAGCAGGAGGAGGAGTACCTGAGAAAGCTGGTTCTCTTGCCCGATCTCTGGTGAGAGGGGCCGCTAAGGTCACAAAGTCTGATTGCGATGATGACACCCCAAAATCATGTTGTCATGGCCTCGAAGCCTCAGGAGGGTCCACATGCGGAAGAAAATCTTCCTCCATCATTTGTGTACTTGTCGCAACCAGAGACCTTGGAGGTTCTTATTGCTTCCTAGACAACATGGGGTAGTCTTTATACAGATGTCCCACCTCATGTCACCTCCTACAATGAAAAGGGATTCCCTCATAATCGAGAATCTATCTCCTGGTGACCTCTCCCATCTGAAGTAGATATCTCTCCACCAGACCCTCTCTGGTGTCCAGGTACACCAGTATTCTAGTTAAAGCCATGCATCTTGTATCTTGGTATGCCCTGTCATGGTCAAGATACACCCCCATGTCATCTCCAATACACCAGAATATGTCCTTAGCCCAAAATTGGAGTGGAAGGATGGGAAGGTGAACCCAAATCGGACCAACACCCATGTTTTCTTTCTCAGGACCATAGAGCAGTGTCCACTACTTAAGCAGGACTAGAGTCACTTCAATATGCCAGTACCTCGTCAAGACCTAATCTACCTTTTCCAGCTGCGAGAAGATGAGTGCGAACCACCCCTAGACAGAGTGATGACTCCAGGGAGTTGCACTGTCAGGTTCCCCCATACTTTCGCGATCCATTTCCTTAGACGAGTAGGGGTGTAGGTTCTGCCATGAACTCAGCCAACTAGTACAATGCTCTCTATTAGAGCTGCTTGAGCCATTGTAATTCTAGCCCCAAAAACAAGTCGACAATCACGTTCTTGAACTTTTGAGTGTTTTGACTTTTTCCTTCCCCTGATATTTTTTTCTGGTCTAAGGGAGCACCTTCGGCTTGTGGGTTCTCATCTAAATCTGAGGATCTATTTTCTTCTAGACTTGTATCCTATCTGGAGATACTGTTAAAGAATCCTGAGGGATGAGTAGAATCAGAGACTTGGTGGGAGGAGCCCTCAGGTCCAATACCGAGAATACTGAGATGGAAAGGCATAAACCCCTCACTTCTAGGACCGAACCACTATAACCTGCCACAGAAATGCCAACAGAACCTTGAATAATAATGATACTCGACTATGCTTGAGACTAGGAATGAAGTTCAGATGGATATGGGATGAAGAGGAAAGGTGAATCAGAGCCCTCGCCCAAACAAAACAACCCATCAGAAATGACAGTAGCTGGTCGCAAATTACCCAAACCTTAGATAGAGACCTCCATATCATCCATTAAAGAGGAGAGTTTTGTACTAATATTTTAAATCCAATATAAATGCAATATTAGACCCTAATGTTAAACCCAATATTATAAACTCTAATAATAAACCCAATATATAAACCCTAATATTAAGCATTAATTTTGTAATGTCACAATGTGACATTAAATACATTCCAATGTAATGCAATATTGTGATAATGATTGTGAGATTGATTGTCACTTCATGATATTATTTGTCACAATGCAACATTTGATAGATTTTTCTACCATTCCAACATCATAATATTAAACCTTAATATTAAACAAAATATTATAAACCCTAATGTTATAAAATCAAATATTATAAACCCTAACATTACAAAATAAAGCAATTGAGGCAACAATCAATTGTAATGTTAGGGTTTATAATATTAGGGTTCATCAAATTGATTGTTGCATTGAGGCAATGTTTTTCATTAAGCAATGTTGGATAAATTTTTGTACCATTCCAACATCACAATATTAAACCCTAATATTAAACCAAATATTATGAACTCTAACATTATAAAACTCAATATTATAAACCCTAAGATTAATATATTAAAAAACCTAAGTTTAATAAATTAAACCATAGGATTATAAACTCTAAGATTAATATTATAAACACAATATTAAATTGTAATATTAAACCCAATATTAAAAACCATAATATTAAACCTAATATTATAAACACTAATATTATAAACTCAATATTAAACCCTAATATTATAAGCTGATATTACAAACCCTAATATTAAACCCCAATTTTGTACTGTCACAATGCAATGTTGAATAAATTACAATATAATGTAACATTGCGACAATGATTGTTAGATTGATTGTCACATTAAGACAATGTTTGTCAAATGTGATTTTGGATAGATTTATGTACCATTCCAACATCACAATATTAAACTCTAATATTGAACCAAATATTATAAACCCTAAGATTAATATATTAAACCCTAAGATTAATATATTAAAATCTAGGATTATAAACTCTAAGATTAGTATTATAAACCCAATATTATAAACCTTAACATTAAACCCCAAATTTTTAATGTCACAATGCAACATTGAATAATTTACAATGTAATGCAACATTGTGACAATGATTGTTAGATTGATTGTCATATTGGGACAATGTTTGTCACAATGCGACGTTGGAAAAATTTATGTACCATTCCAACATCACAATATTAAATCCTAATATTAAACCAAATATTATAAATCCTAACATTATAAAACTTAATATTATAAACTCTATGATTAATATTATGAAGCCTAAGATTATACACCGTAAGATTAAAAAAACCCTAATTTTACTATATGAAACTCTAACATTATAAATCTTATGATTATTAATATAAGCCCTAGGATTCATATTATAAACCCTAAGATTAATATTATAAACATTGATATTAATATATTAAATTGTCAAGGAGCTAGGCGTAGGAGGGGTGCTTTATAACCTCGATGGAACAATTGCAACAAGGTTTGCCTTGGGACCGGGGAAAGAAACGAACAATAAAGTTGAAGCTTTATCGCTCTAGCAAGGTCTGAAGATCACTATCTCCAAAGGCATAAGGAATCTAAAAATCATTGGTGATTCTATGGTTTTCATTCAAAAGTGTTCAAGTTCCTCTAGGAATAGCCACCTCATAGACTTTGAATCTTCTCCTATGCTTATAAGAATTATGGTTCTTCTCAAAAATTTGATGAAGTTAGATTCTATCATGTAAAACAGGAGAATAATCATGAGGAAAATTCTCAAGCCAACATCGACGCTGAATTGGAACAAGGAGTCCTGATCATTGATCAACCTAAACATATATGTCATATCCTGTAACTGAATGTATAATTAAACCCTCGTTGGGTGATAGTTGGAATAATGAAAGTATTACAGAGTGTAGATCAAACACGTTTGCGTTTTGTCTTTGGGAAGGACAAGAATTTCTTGGGAGGTGGAGTAAGCCGTTGGGAGGTATTAACTATAGTTGTAGGCTCTAGAATATATGAGGAATTTTGAAGCCTAGGTGGAGTTCCATTCGATTGTTATTAAATGCTAAGGTAGGCAAAGGCTATTTCACTACACTCCTCCTACAAATTTGAGTGGTAGCATATCATTTCGAATGTAATATGGCAGTGGCGAGGATGGATGATCGTGTCTTGTATAATATGCATATGGGGAAGGATATTAATTATGAAAGGATGTGATCGACAAGAAGCAAGGAATTATATTAAGGAAATGTGTGATGTAGATAAACCATAGAATAATTTGGGTGCAAGGGAGGATAACCCGCAAAACGGCTGATGCAAAATTTAATGGAAGTGGTGATAGTGTAGAAGAACAGACAAACTCAAGCAACGAAAATGCGGTAGCCTTGGCAGAGAAGACATGGAAGTAAGTAATTCAAGAGTTACAAGATCAAATAACGATGGTTTTGACTCACCTTGTAGGGATTGGAAAGGATCTGGAGTTTCTTTATAAATCAATGGAGCATCTGAACACTGGTATGATTAACATGAGTTTTAACATGGATAATATGGAGATAAAAGTGGAAACATCTACTATCAGCATGCTCAAGAAGGTATTTGGGCTTGGAGAAATGCCCTCTTCCACTTCTCAAGCTGAACGGGAGGCAAAATATGAGTGGTGCAGGTCTGGACTGAACCCTGTTTTTGGTCATTCCATAGTTTTTATGCTTTTCCATGTTGTTAAATTACACAGTGTATTTTGGATCAACTATAGTATGAATGTTGTAAGCAATATAATTATAAATAATAGGGGGAGTATTAGATAATATTTGGAGTTATATCTACAAATATTTGAAACAAAGAATATTTTAAATGTAAGGGACCTGGCCCTTTTCCATCTTTGATATATAAAAATGCTACCCGTTTCTGAGAATGATATATATATATAATATATATAATATATATAATATATATATATATATATATATATATATATAATATATATATATATAATATAATATAAGTTTATTATATTAAACCCCAGGATTATAAACCTTAAGACTAATATTATAAACCTTCAGATTAATATATTAAACCCTAAGTTTAATATATTAAAGGGTGAATGCATGAAGATGGGTTACAATTTTTGGCCAAGTGCATGAGTTGGGAGGGATAAAATAACAACTCGATTGAGCTATCTTTTACCCTCGATTCAATTGTTTGAGGGCTTAAAAATAAACACTTGATCGAGCTCCTACATAACCCACAATTACATAAGATCTTGATCAAGGTATTTTTTAAAACTTCTCACTGAAAACACAACAAGGAGTTTATGGTTGAAAGGGCTCGATCGAGCTATTTCAAAATTTACCTTAAGAGCTCAATCAAGCTTTTTAAGTGCTCGATCGAGTTATTGAGGGCCTAAAAATTAAGTTTTAGTTCCCCTTTTGCATATTTCCTTGCAACACCATTTTTTACCCTAACAAACTTCAGGCAGAATTTGTCCTTATGTGGTGGAGTTGATCATGTTGGATTTGTGAAGGAATCCTTTATCCAATGGAATATGAGTTTGACATTTTCAAATTCATGTGATATTTTTTATCTAATTTCTTTTAAACATAGTGATTGAATTATTTTTGAACAGTTTCAAAAAGTCTGAATAAAAAATTAATAACATAAAATATACAAAACGAAAAAATTTAAAAAATACAAATATCTTTGTTTACAAGTTCTCTTCAAAAGGGTACTCTTGGTTTTCAAATTTATTTAAAGAGTAGAAAATATTCTTACAGGAACACATGTGTCTGGAAAATGAAATTAAGATAATACTTCACAAACTTAAAAAATAATAAAAAAATAAAATTTTAGGTAAAAAAATAGAATTTTAATATGCATAACTTAGTTCTATGAGTAGATCATGCTATACACACACACCTCTTAAGATGCGCAGAAATTTGCATGCATTTCATTTAATGGAAAATTGACAAATTATATGACACTAATTCTTTTTGCAAAAAATATCATTAGGACAACAACATAATTCTCCACAAATTGTCTTTTTACTATGAATCAAAATTCACAATGCTTTATAAATTTTGAAGGCTTCAACTCGATAAAAGTGTAAAATTTTGAAATTTCATTGTCACATTTGACCCGAAAGTGTAACCCATCTTCACGCATTCACCCTAAGCCTAAGGATTACAAACCCTAAGATTAATATTATAAACCTTAGTTTTAATATATTAAATTCTAATATTAATATTATAAACCCTAATATTAATATATTAAACCAACCCAAGGATTACAAACCTAAGATTAATATTATAAATCCTAAGTTTAATATATTAAATCCTAATATTAATATTATAAACCCTAAGATTAATATATTAACCTCTAATATTATAAACCCTACACTTAATTTTATAAACCATAAGATTATAAATCTTGAGATTAATGTATTAAACCCTAGGATTATGAACCATAAAATTAATATTATAAACCCTAAGCTTAATATATTAAACCCTAAGACTAATATTACTAACCCAAAGATTAATACCCTAATATTATTGTTGGCTTATATGGGCCTGAGCCAGGGTTGGAAGAGTTATTTAGCCAAAAAAAGCCCACAGCAACCGGCCCTTTCGGTAACAGTTGTGGAACACGGACTGAGGTCTCACCCGAGGTAGCAGGGGAGGGTGCTGGAACCAAGTTTCCACACCCTAGGGATGTCTTGGTGTGGTCTAGGAGGTTCGTGCACTGGTTTACAGCTCCACGATTTTCGGTACTCGCACTAATCCAGAGTGATTATATTTTTCTTATTACTACATTGTTGTACTCTTATGATTTAGAGCTATTCAATAGGGTCTTTAAGCAAACATTTAACCAACATAACTGATTCACACACAAAATGAACCCATATTCACATACACTTATCACATTTACATTAACCAGATATAAAAAGGTCAACCATAAAGACATATGAGCAATAACATAGAATTTACAGAAGAAAACTTATCTTTATTATTATTCTCCACCATTACATCCAGATCTACCCTTGCACTCAGCTGCAAGGGTCCAGGCACATAGCTACGGACTTTCCAGGCCTCTGCACACACAACTGTAGAGCCTCTACCTACTACCCAACCCTCGACTCGGACTTACAGATGCTTTCAGACTATCTTCTTTTAAAACCCATTACATTTCTTTCCTCCCAAGAACTGCCTTTCCCTCATAGAGCCGCGCTCTATTTATACCCTTCCTTGGCCCGCGATTCTTGCGCGGGCTGACTCTATTTACATTACTTTTTATTATTTTCAGGTGGATTACCATTTGACTCAATCTATTACACTTCGCGCTCCGCATACTTCAGATTTTTTACAATATTTTAATCTTACTTCTTGGGCTTTCTATCCCAAAACCGTTACGCGGGACCTCTGCTACCTAAAAGTCCCCCAACACAATCATCATGACTCAACCCGAGTCACTCATCGATATAGCTCGACACTCTTCCTTGGCTTTGCGGTTCACCTCCCTCTGAGTGGTGCTCGTTGTCCTGTTGCTCCTTCTTTGTCTTCTGCAATGCTTCTGTCGTCTTCTGCTTCAGTGTTTCTACCACATCCCACAACCTATAATGCTCATTTTGCTCTACTCAGTTAACACAAAACACCCCCTCCTTGGATTCTAGCGCAAACAGGGGAGCCACCTCCTGGAACCACCGCAGCTTCTTCCGACCTTCACACTTGCCCATCGCACCATCGCTGCAGCTTGTGTTGCAATTTTGCAAGACCCTAGCTGCTATCCACAAGATCCCAATCTTCGAGGGACATCAAAGATGACTTATTAACTGCATATCTACCCGTGGTCACCATCTATTCATCCTTTCGTTGTTATGTTGTAGTGCATCAACCTACACCTAGGCGAGGCGACGACCTCTGGACCAATTCTGCTTCATGTTCCCTCTTTTCTGATACATCTCCTACTGGTGATGTTGTAGCCTGCGGGATGCTTGCAGCTATCATCCACATACTCCTTAGAGAGTCTTGCCTCTCTATCGGCCAGATTACTACCTTCGGGCGCATACCTTGTGCATAGATAATGAATAACTCCATCTGTGTTTCTGAAATGTAGGCCACCCAATGGACTCCCCTCAGTACTTTATAAGTCATGGGAAATTCAAATTCAATGATTGCCACTGGTTCCCATTAATGGAACCTTCCCATGTGAAATCTGTAGTCGTTCGTTCCATATCTGACTCGTATTGTTTCTCTTAATTGCCCACTGTCCGCTCCCTTTTGCCATGATGTATCCATCTTGTCATATCTAACGGTCATCATTTCTTTTATTAGCATGTCCGCGTGATCCTTCTCGTGCGACCATGACCCTTGCGTATGGTCAAGTGTACACGTACCGTAGTACTCACGCATCCATCCCCCAGGCTGCTTTATCCCCCGCTCTCTTGCAACTAGGTAGAGTGGTGAGACTATCTTCTGAATGGCTAGTCAGGCGGTCGGCCCACCTGTGTAGAGCTTGAGATTACTTCCATTCACTCTTCCCAGGAATGGGTCTCCATTGAGTTTAGCCAGCTAAACTGTGCCCCCATCGGTGACTTCTTTAATGACATAGGATCCCAACCAGTGCATGCGGAGTTTTCCCAGGATTTTTTCAAACTTACGGTCATAAAGCAATACTAGATTGTTCTCTTTGAAGGTGTGCACCTTGACATGGCGATCGTGCCAAGATTTCTCACGTTGTTTCTATACCTGCTGATGGAATCCAGCCAAAAATCGTTCCTCCTCCAATTCTTCTAGCTGTGCAAGCTGCTCTTCTAAGGCCCCGTGGTCTGCCATACCTGTGATTGTTGCGATTCACAAACTAGGCACAATATATTCCATAGGAAAAAAAACCTCCTTGCCATAAACTAACCGAAACGGTTTCTGGCCTATTAGTTTCTTGCATGTAGTTTTGTATGCCCATAGCACGACAGGAATGCACAAATCTGAGTCACTTCGTCGCGCATTGCAGACCTTTGTCAGCGCAGTCTCCAAAATTTTGTTGAATGCCTCAACGGTCCCATTTTCTTGCGAATGGTAGGGTGTGCTCTGTTGGTGATAGATTTGGAATTCCTAAGTGAGTGCGCTAATCGTTTCATTCAAAAAATGTGTTCCCCTATCACTCATAATAATTTTGGGGCAGCTGAACTTGGTTAGTATGTTCTCGAACAAGATTTTTGCTGCTATCATAGCCATGCAATCTTTAATGCGTTGTGCCTCAGCCCATCAGGTCAAATATTCAGTCGCAGTGATGATATAGTGCGCGCCAATCTTTCCTTGAGGTTCGATAAGCCCAATGAAGTCGATCGCCCATTTCTCAAATGGTTGTAGTGTTATCTATGCCTGAAGTGGCATTTCATCCCTTCGCGACAGTTTGCCCATCCGTTGACATGCATCATAGGCCCGACAATATGCTTGCGAATCTTAATGTAGAGTAGGCCACCATAATTCATTGTGAAGAATCTTCTGGGTTGTGGCTCTTCCTGCATAATGTCTGCCAGCAACCCCTCCATGTGCTTCATCCAGGAATTGTGCATGCTCGAATTCTGGTACATATCGACACAATATTTTGTCGTTGCCCATCTTGTAAAGGTGACTTGCAATTACGGTAAAATCTGTTGTGCATATTACTAATTCCTTCTTTTGCTAGATAGAATACCCTTGCAACACAGTGCCCATAGTTAAAAAGTGGATAATATCTTCAAAGTGGCCATCTGCAACGTGCATAGAATATAACTAGGCATCTGGGAGCCCCTCTTCTAGATTTGTTTGTTCTTCATCGGTCTCAATTCGGGACAGATGATCTGGACCTGCATTCAGGCATCTTGGCTTTACAACAACCTCAAAATCATATTCTTGAAATAACAACAACCATCGACAAATGCACCCCCTCGAACACAGGCTTATTCACTAGGTACTTAAGTGCAGAGTGATCTGTGTACATCTTAAAATGTCCTCTGAGCAGATATTGACAGAACTTTTGGAGTGCGTATACCATCTCTAATCCTTCTCGCTCAGTAGTAGAGTAATTATTCTCTACTTTGGATAACCTGCGACTTGCGAATGCAATCGGATGGTCTAGTCCCTCGGCTCCTGGTTGAGTGAGTACCGCTCCCAGCGTGATACAGGATGCATCCACATGCACATGAAACTCGACGTCCCATTTTGGAAAGACCAATATAGGGGTTGAATCCATTTCCTCCTTAAGCATCTCTAGGCTTCTATTGCACTCCTCATTCTAGCAATAAGTAGCATCCTTTTTCAGCAATTGCTCCATCGGAGCCGTAATCTAGGCGTAGCTTTTGATGAACTTCTAATAGTAGCCCGTGTACCCCAACGTAGTGTGTAGCTGCTTTACACTACATGGTGCTTGCAGATTCAATATGACATGATCTTTGTCAGATCCACCATTAGTCCTTGCTTACAAACCACATGGCCCAGCGATTTCCCGAAAGGAATGAGGAAAGTACACTTTTTTAAGTTGAGCGCAATCTGGTGTCGTTGGCAAGTATCCAACATCAATCATAATCTCGCAACATGTTTCTTAACCAGGCCAAATACGGTCTAGTCATCCAGGTAGACTTCTAAGAAGTTGTGGATAAATTCCTTGAATGCGGATACCACAATACGGGAAAATATCGTAGGCGCATTCTTCAATCCAAAGGGCATTTTCGTATACTAGAAACAACCCCATTTGGTAGTGAATGTTGTCTTTCTTTGATCCTCTGGCGTGATCTTGATTTGATGGTACCTGGAGAACCCGTTTGTGAAGGACTATGCTTCTTGCCCACCCACATTTTCATGTACCTCATCTATAAAGGGTGTTGGAAACGGATCATTAACACAAGCATCATTGAGCTTTCACAATTCCACGCAGATGC
The DNA here is from genome assembly GCA_000404065.3 of Pinus taeda. Lineage (NCBI taxonomy): Eukaryota > Viridiplantae > Streptophyta > Pinopsida > Pinales > Pinaceae > Pinus > Pinus taeda. The sequence goes on from APFE031444197.1 coordinate 121,718, forward strand.
AGATCTCCCCCTTCTATTTGTTCTCCTGTACAACCATAGGGCTGACCCAATTAGACTCCTCGACTCGTTCAATAATTCCTGCTGCCAACATCTTATCCAATTCTTCGCGGACCTTTGCCTTGTATTTTGGATTCAATCGATAGGGTCACTGCTTCACTGGCTTTGCATCTAGCTTCAAAGTTATCTTCATCGTCCCTAGGTCTCCTAGAATCCCTTTGAACTCCATCGTTTTTGTAGGGAATAAATCACGGTATTATCGGAGCAGCTCAATGACCTTTTCCACCGTGGAGTCATCCCAGTAGTCCCCAAGCGTAGCATATTTCAGCTCTTCCTCTATTCTGATATTCACTTGTTTTTTTTTAGAGGCACTATGATATCTGGATCTTCTATCTCAAGGCTGCACACCTCATGGCTCCCTCCAGTTTTCGGTATATTAATGTTATGTGAGTCATCCTCATCATCTTTTGCTTGCACATTGTAACATGCTAAGGCCTGGCTCAACTGTCATGACTAGTCTGATGGCACGACTTCTTCTGGCTCCAGTGTTACTTTGAATATGGCATCCTTTACTAGCTATAATGCATCGTCCATAGTATCCAATCATTGGTCTTCAAAGAGAAATTTCGACAAAACCATTCATGTAGAATATCCCACTCGCCAGTGCCATGTTGGAGCTCTGTTTCCGTATACCAGTTCCTTGGAATGACATCCAAGGTATGATAAAATAAGTGCACCCATTTTGGTTGAGGCTCCATACCATAAGCTTTGGTCCATTTTCTTAGATGTATGCATGGATTCTCCTATCCATCATATTTCTCCATTATTCGTAGCCTGGGCTTCCCAAATATTATCTACATCGTGTGCCTGTAGCTTTGCCAATCTTTGAAGGTTCCTTCATGGGTATCCCACCATTGCGCTGGTGTTGCGTGCAATGCCCATTTGAGAGCATCAAACCGTTGGTACTCTGGTACCACACTTTCGAATTTAACCAGGAAATCCTCTACTACTGTCAGCCCATCATACATCAGTAGTTCGCGGTTCTGAATTTTAACTTAATACAGGGATTTCGTCATCATATTATAGTGCAACGTGGTAGCCTCACTCACACTGTTGTTCCATCGCTCGTCTTCCTCATCTGAATCACTGGTGTAGCCCTGCGAGAATCTCCGCTCCTCCTGTGTAGCAATTTTGTAGATACTATCCAATACACCGCCCCTCTCTTTGATACGCACCAGTTCTGTGTAGCATGGTCCGTCTATTGGATCTAGCGGATTAACGACTCGAAATGACTTCTTCTCGAATATCATCTTCCTCTGTTTGACGTTAATAACCCCATTCATATCAATGGCCCAGTTTATCCCTAGCAACTCAGGGTACGGACTAGTTTTGTCCATGATTTCAATAACTTCGAAATACATTCGGGTACTTATGCCATCAATATCTATTGTAATGCCATGCAGGCATCCCGTAGGCAAGATATTCTGTTGGTTGGCCATCCATAATTGGATAGGAGACCATTGTAGTTTAGGCTTACCCATGTGCTCCCATGTCTGTTTAGGCAATACGTTTGCATCATAACCCAGGTCCAAAATGACCTGATCCATCTTGTAGTCACCAATCTGCGTTGTTAGCCACATTTCCTGACCTGTCCATGATGCGTGTCTTCCTATTTTCTGGACTGTGCAAGGTTCACCCCAACCTGCACATCTATTAATTACTTCTTGTAACCATCTTGAGATCTTCTGTTGTGACAAGCCGACTTTAGATATGGCGTTAATGATGCGACGAACCAAGCGCAGTGTTGTGCATTCATCAGGGTCATGTTGGCCTCACGAATGGTGCTTTTTATTCTCTAATCCAGATCCCACGGGATCTCACCTGGCATTGTCGTGATCTATTTGAATTCTACGACAGACTGCGCTTCTGTCTTTGGCTGGCTAAACTCCTTTTTCAATTCAATATGGATGTCTGCTATCACCGCCATTGGGTTAATGCTTGAATACTTCATGTACCATGTTAGCGCTCAGTCCTGCAGTGCACTGAATAAGATGGCTTTCTTGATGTTATCATCCACAACTTGCTCCGCATTGCATACTGATGTTAGTACAAACCAAAATTGTTGCGGGTCTTCACCTCCGGCTCCCTTAAATACTAGTAATTGAATTGTGTTTTCCATCGTTACCCTTGATCTATTACCGTCCCTGATCCTCTTGAATTTTCAATGTTATTTCTCTATAGGGTCCCCGCGTCCCACACCTAAACACCCCTTAGGGAGATCCTGGTCCCAACAATGGAACCATTTGTTGGCTTATATGGGCCTGACCCAGGTTTGGAAGAGTTATTTAGCCAAACAAATCTCGCACCTACCGGCCCTTTCGGCAACAGCCTGCGGAGTGTGAACTAAGGTCTCACCCCATGTAGCAAGGGAGGGTACTGGAACCAGGTTTCCACACCCTAGGGATGTCTTGGTGTGGTCTGGGAGGTTCACACACTAGTTTATAGCTCCATATCTTTCGGTACTCACACCGATCCAGAGTGATTATATTTTTCTTATTACTGCGTTGTTCTACTCTTATGATTCAGAGTTATTCAATAGGGTATTTAAGCAAACATTTAACCAATATAATCGATTCACGAACAAAATGAACCCAGATTCGCATACACTTATCACATTTACATTAACCAGATATAGAAAGGTCAACCATAAAGACAGATGAGCAATAACACAAAATTTATAGAAGCAAAATTATATTTATTCTTATTCTCCACCAATACATCAAAATCTACCCTGTGCACTCACCTGCAGGGGTCCGCGCACATAACTGTGGACTTTCCAGGCCTCTGCGCACACATCTGCAGAGCCTCTACCTACTACCCAACCTTCGACTCGAACTTACAGATGCTTTCAAACTATCTTCTTTAAGAACCCATTACATTTCTTTCCTCCCAAGAGCTGCCTTTCCCTCATATAGCCGCACTCTATTTATATCGTTCCTTGACCTGCAGTCCTTGCATGGGCCAACTCTATTTACATTACTTTTTATTATTTTAGGGCGGACTACCCTTTGACTCAATCTATTATGCTTCACGCTCCGCACACTTTGGAGTTTCTAAAAAATTTTAATCCTACTTCTTGGTCTTTCTGCCCAAAAACTGTTATGCGGGACCTCCGCTACCCAAAAATTATATTATAAATGTTAAGAAGAATATAGTAATACTATAAAACCTTAACATTATAAAACCCAATATTATAAGCCCTAAGATTAATATTATAAAACCTAATATTATAAACCTTATTACTATTAAGATTAATATTATGGTTCATTATAAGTCATTTACATATAGATCATGATGCTTATGGTAAGTACGATACACCATGGTAGTCATGTTGACTATAGTTGACTATGTCAGTAATAGTTAACATATATTAATATATAGATAATTATGACATTAATAATATTAATGTGGTGTAGCGGCTACAACCACCCTCCAAAAGTTTGCCTTAACTTTGTCTTGGAGCCTCCCTACCAACCATCCTTAGTAACATGTCTTGCATTGTTCGAGTACATAGACTTCAGTTGAGTTTTAGTGGCTGACCAACCAGTGTTGGTCAACTTGTTTGCCTCCCACCCATAGGCTGACATTCCAGACTTAACCATTTTCTAGCTGAGGTGCTCATTTAGAAAATTGCATAATTCTAGAGGGAACCAATCTTCCCTCCAGAAATTGCGCAATCCAGATGGACTGCCTACTGGGCTCTAGAAATACGTAATCCAAACAGGAAACCTTCCCTCTAGAAAATGCATAATTCAGCACAAAGCTAGGCTTTATCTAAGAAAATTTGCAATTCTAACTAACAACCAGGGCTTCAGTCCAGAAATTGTGAAATGCATGTGGGATAGCTAGTCTTGCTCAACCCAAAAATTGCATAGATTTCATCCCCATGCTTGCCGACTATTGCATGTGCTTTCAGGTTGACCAGTTCCCCCTAGGATTGAGAAATATTGATTTTCATGCATGGGTTTCTTTTCCCGAAAAAAGAAAAAAGGAAAAGGAAAAAAAGCATCCCTAGATTTTAGGGATCTATTTTTAGCAGTTGGAGGTTACATGCAAAGACTATTTGAGAAACTTCCTGCCAAATGTCACTTTGTCCTAGATTTGTCGCATGCACATCATAAGCCTCATCCCCATAAAAAATTATTTATTTGACACTGCACTGCTCATTCCTCACATTGTTCTTGGAGCTCTGACATCCCACACTACATCGAGGAGTCTTTGGCACATTCAGCTCAACCTTTTCCAAGTGAGTATACTTTTCATGCTTTTTGTTGCTTTTCTATCGCTTTTTATATTTCTCTTTGTTTGAATGTTGTTTGATTGGTTTTGTTGAACACATGCTGTCGTTTAAATGCATGTTAGCTTGTAGAAGCATTGTTTAAAGTTTTTCATTGCATCTCACTGTTGTTGCATGAATGACACTATTTCTGCACTAACGGTCGTCGTTGCAGGAACTTGCTTCACACACATGCTTGCTTTCCCATTTTTTGAATCCTACATTCATTGTTTGCATGCATGATCATTCACTCTTGTTTACACTTAGCTTCACAATGCATTCAAAACTTTTCACTTTTTTAGTCGCTCGTTGGCAGGTCTGGGCTTCCTTGGCCTGGACCTTGTTGAGCCATGAAACTACATCTCTCCTACACATTTTCCTAGACTTTTTCCCCTCACCAGTACCTCATAAGCTATCAAAGATCATTGCATATTGATTCTAAAAGAGAATTTAAGTGGTTTTCTAACTATGTTTTTGTGTTTGCTATTTGAATTAGATTTTACTCATTAGCTGCGAAATGCAACCACTTTCCGCAGCTGATTCAACTTTCTGCAGTTGTTTTTGTTAAACTCTAGGTTGCAGGTGTCATCAAGCAAAACAAGGCATGTGGGAAGTTCAGGAATGATCTAAACATGGATCAGGTCCTATTGGTTTAGCTGGATTCATTAAGGAAAGCCGTGGTCAATGGTGGTCAAACAGTGGTCAAACGAAGGAGTCCTATGACAACAGGTCTCTATTTTTCAACACGTGAAGGGTCCAAGGCCGTTCCTAGATCCCTGGGGTCATTTTGACAGCTGTAGACTGCCTCCACGACGCAGATCCAACAACCATCTTTTGATAGATTGAATGATCTCGGCAACCATCATGCTAAACTCATGGATGTTGTCTTTTTACGTGTCCTCTGTTGAAGTTGTTTCATAATAAAATAGTTATGTAATTTTCCCTATAAATAACGCATTTCCAAACGCATAGAACTAGTTAGTTTTTGCTGTTTTGATGTTAGTCTTTATACTGTGCCGTGAACTGGTCCTGCTGTTGTAACAAGAGGATTCTTCCTCTGTTTTGCAATATAATCAGACTCTATTTTATATGACTGTGTGAGCGTAATTCTAGGCTGATAGCGTGTTGACCAAGGCTGTACAGAGGGCCCCTGCTGGCTGAGGTTTCATTTCCTTATTTTTGTAAAGTTTTTATGTATTGTTTCTTTATTTCCATTACACATATTTCATAGTTTATTCACCTGTGTATATTTCACTAGTTATGATGTTAGCATTTCATTCCTGTACATGATTTTTCAAGCATTGTAAATTGTTGCTAACGCTGATCAGTTTGTGTTTTAGGATAGAGTAGGCCTGGGCATTTTCATACAATTTTTACAATAACTAGTGCCATGAGATTAGCCTCTCTGCTGACTTTGCTTTTCTTAGCTTTTCAATTTCAGTTATGCTTTGATTTCAGTTTTATTCATTTGCTCTGTCAGTTAGTTTAGATATCAAATCCCTCATATCATTGATGTCATCTCTAGAGCCATAGCTTAGACTACTTGGCGAGCTATCAGACTATGAATGATGTGATTTGTTTTTAGCTTTATTTTCTTCAATTAGATATCACATTCCTCATATCATTGACGTTATCTCCAGAGCCATAGCTTAGACTAATTGGCGAGCTATCGGACTATGAATGATGTGATTTGATTTTAGCTTTATTTTTCTGCAATTAGATATCAAATTCCTCATATCATTGACATTATCTCCAGAGCCATAGCTTAGACTACTTGGCGAGCTATCGGACTATGAATGAAATTAATTGATTTTACTTTTATTAGTTTGCAGTTTTTTATTTGTTGAGTGCAGTAGCTTAACTCATTTTTTCTTTCTGTATTTAGATAAGCAAGAAAAGCAGTGCAGTAGATAACTCATTTTTTCTTTCTTTCTTTTATTTGTTGAGTGCAGTTCATTATTTATTTGATTTGAATAGCAGCACATTTCATTCTTGTTCAAGTATTAATTTCATCACTAGTATGTTTTAAGACTTTTTGAAGTGTTAAGTTATGGAAATCATTATAGAGGACATAATTGCCTTAAAATCTATACCCAAACATGCCTTCTAAAGTATTTTTAAAACTTAGGAATAGGATTATCATTTGCATTAGGAGACAAGTCAAGATAAAACCCCCGAAAACAATATAAAATTGACAAAAAGTAAGAAAGAGGTTGTCTTGCACAGAGTGCGCCACACTTCATCAGTTTACGAATCTCGGATTGATAATTAATGTAGCAATTTAGGACACACTAAATTGACTAAACATTTTGGCGCCGTTTCCGGGGAAGTGTAACTAGGTAGCCAATCTCTTACACACAAAAAAAAGAGAAGGAAAAATTGATAACTTCTTGAAGTATGCTCTCCTCTTGCACCTAGTGTGATCTGGAGGATTAGAAAAGAGAGTTATTAGTTCAATAATTTCTTGATTTTTCTCTCCTCTTGCACCTAGTGTGATCTGGAGGATCAAAAAGAGAATTATTAGCCTGATTTGAAAGAAAAAATAAAAAATAAAAAATGACATGCATAGAGCAAGAGATTCTAGGGGAAGGTTTATAGCTAGGGCCAAGAGTTCGATTTTCACAACTCCAGCTACTTCAAGGCATAGACAAGATTCACCCCCATCTACTCCTAGCCTTAGGATTCCTAGAATTCAAGGAGCAATAGCTGAATTAGGAGATTCTCCCACACTATCTACTAAATCTGATCTAGGAGAAGAACCTTTCTTCACTTCTACAGGGGAACATATTGTAATCAAAGAAGTAGAATCACCTGAAGAAGAGGAGGAAGACACTCTTCCTCATTCACCATTGATAGAAGAACCAGAAGACTCTGAAGAAACTATCATGACGGAGGAAGTAGTAGATGAATTTGGAGGAGGGGGTAGAGGTAGAGGAAGAGGAAATAATGGAGGCAACAATGGTGGAGGTAGAGGTAATAATGGAGGAAATAGGGAAGGAGATAACTCATTTGGATTCCCTATAGCCGATGAGGAAACTCATACAACAATGAAAAACATCTCACCATCTATCCTCCCAAACTTTTATGGGTTGCGAAGTGAGGATCCTGAAACACTTCTATTTGAGTTTTAAGTCTTGTGCCGAACCTATGACTATATGGAAGACCCTCAAAAACTCAAACTGTTTCCTTCAACATTGAAAGGAGCTCCTTTGAAATGGTTCATTGGATTAGTCACTCAATCTATTAGGACTTGGAATGATATGAAACAAACATTTTTGGATAGATACCTGGATTATTGTATGCCCACCAATCATAAAGATGAGGTATTTAAAATGATGCAAAAAGAAGATGAAAACTTGGAGGATTTACTTGAAAGATTTCAATACAACTTAAAGAGAGCAAAAATGAGTAATTTAGATGAGGAAACCTTGAAAGCCCTTCTATTGAAAGCCATTATAGATGAATGGATAGATATTTTAAACATGATGGGGAAGGGAGATATTTCTCAACTTCCACTTCATGACATAGCGGAACTATGTGTCCACCTCTCAAGGGGAAAATCTAAAACGGGAAAAGTGCCTAGAGATCCTTCTCTTATTAGAGAAAACAAATTTACAACTAGATCAGTAAGTAGGGCAGAGATTGGCAATATGCTTGATGAATTCAAAACTGATATTCTAGGGAGCCTTAGTGAACAACTAGACACCCTTAAAATACAAAACAAGTAGAAAGCAAAAACTGATGCCTTGGCCATCTTTTGTCCAAAATGTAGGAAGAAGCATGCTCTAAGGGAATATCCCTTGGATGTAAAAGTTGTAGAAACATGTATGATTTGCTCAAAATGTCATGAGACCAAGGATTGTCCTTTAATCCCTGGGCTCAAAGCTGTCTTTAAAGAAGATCCAAATTCAATAGATTTCCTTTGTTTTGTTTTAAGAAGACCTTGGCAGGGGCAACAAAATCAAGGATTTAACAACCCTATGAACTTTCAGCCCCCGCCAAATTGGAATTCTTGGCAACAACCTTGGCCCCAACCTCAAAATCCATATCAATCATGGGCACAAGGGATGCAAAATCCTTATGGGAGATATTTGCTCAATTTTATCAATATCCTCCCATCTTTTCAATAATCAACAAAATCACAACTTCCAAAATTAAAACCCACAACTTTCAGCCATTTCCACAACAACAACCTTCTCAACAAAATCCAAATCCTCAACTCTTGCTTCCATTTCAACAAAAGACAAATCAACTACTAGCCTAGCCATTGCCAAATCCTAACAACAAAAATCCTCAGAATGCTTACATGGTAGAAGGACAACAATTTCCTACCTATATGATTGTTCCTTTTAATGATGTTCAACTCATCTCTGGTAGAGTTTTAGAAAAACCTTCTATAGATGTTCAAGAGCAAGGTACTTCTGAGGGGGATTCTCTTAAGGTCAATAAAGGTTTTGAGGAAGCATTTCTTCAAAACCCAATCATTCAAAAAGAAAAAGAAAAAGAGTCAACCCCCACAAATCCTATAGTTGAGCAACCTGCATCTTCATCAATGGCTCCTTTCCCTGAAAGATTACAAATTGATAAAGGGGTGGAAAAACAAATCTTGTTGCCTGACTATGATTTTCTAGATGAATTAAAGA